>CATQJA010001813.1:0-17110 GCA_958295435.1 Mesorhabditis spiculigera | reverse complement strand
ATCTATAATTTAATATTATTCAGACTTGCTCTATTTTTACTAATTATATTTATTTACGTAAATTAAGTGTTCTAAGAGCGTACCATCATCGACAACGCCCCTCTTGGTGCGACAAGTGGCCGTGCGATAGGCCGTGCCACGGCCACATTCACCCGAACATTGGCCCCAGTCGCTGAACTCCCACCAGACACATTCCTGCTCGTTGCACGCCTCGTAGTCCAGCTGGAAGACACGAAATTCTGGAACTGTACGCACTGGACCAACCCTGGGGACCTGGGCACAATGGTTTGGTGACAGCTCGCGATCGTCGACGTCCACACAGGTCGGTTGGCGCCGTCGGATGCCGCCATCACAGGATTTTGAGCACTAAAAACTCTAAGTCTGGATTGTTACTGAAAGTTATACCTCGTTCCATTGCCCGTAGTTCCAGCGCGGACATCCAGCGCGGTTGCACGGTTTTTCGATGGTTTCCCGGGATCTGGAATTGGGAAGTTAAAAAAAGGGCGGGGGGGGGGGGGGTTTGGACGTTGTTAGAGGAATTTTTATTTGAATTTTGCACTCTTTTCAAGTTATATTTCACCAGCGCTGACCCCCCGCTACGCGGGGGTTCAGCGCTGGCCCTCTCCCCTGCCCTAATTTGAAGTTGAAATTTGTATGCAGAATTTGGCTGAATTCCTGGACGGGCGGACGTACGGACATTAGAAATTTATATTTATATTTCATCGTTTCTAGGCGGGAATTAAGACCATTCATTCCTACGCGATTCCTATTTACGCAACAAAACAAGCGCAGACGCAAATAGGCGTCTGGCTGCAGCACCCGCCTGAATGCACACTTTTAAAGCATACCTTTGCGGCTATCAAAATTATACACACCTACGATTTAAATAAATTTTTAGGAGCCCAATGAAAAAAATAAAAGCTCCAAAGATCCCCGGTCACCCCTCTTTACATGCTCTCTGCGGCATCGCTGCCCTTCTCCCACTCTGCCCCCGTCTGGCCCCACTCCTCCCAGGCATCACTCATCCTTACGCCCTGGAAATCAGCTTCTGCGCAGAGAAATAAGTATAGAGGCCAGCTGAGGTGCGGGTGTTGCTGGTTGAAAAACTGATACCAATTACCCGTCGCTTTCTTCCTGAAATATGGGTGCCAGCGCAATTTTGAACGCCCCCTCAAAGGTAAAAAATTAGTTCTACTTTTCCGTATTAGAATAATGAAGTTATGATTGTTATCTCATCAGAGTTTCGTCAATAATACCCACCCAACATCGCAGTAGCGTTGACTTGCTGTCGCCCATGCGAATCGGCGCAGAGCGCTCCTGCGCGAGTGACACCCGAATCGCCACACGACGCCGAACACTGTGAATGCTTCTGTATAAGTCTAGAAATACCTAATTACTTAATAGTAAGTATTATGATGGTTTTTACTAAAAAACAACTCGATTTCGATTGGAAAACTTATTGAAAATTGATGGAATTGCTGAAATTGGTGCAAAATCGAAGCCATTTCTTTTGGTTCATAAACGATATTTTTATATTTTAGTAATATTTGTGAAGTTTGAAAATATTAGGAAGAGACGGCTTTTTAACCAATGGTTTATTTCACAAACCCCTTTAGCGTATTTTTCTTAAAACCCACGTCACTCCACGACGTATACGTCCAATGGCCACCCCCGCCCGGAGCAATCCTGATGGCAGTGGACGCGCTCCTGCGGTCGCGTCGACGGGTCACACTCACGGTCGTGCACTTGCACCCAGCGACGGCTAGACGGCAAGCAGTTCAGTTAGAAAACTTTGAGGATATTTACCTGTCCGCATCCTCGACGCGTACACACGTCACCTTCATCATCTGCTCGCCGCTGCCGCAGCTGGCCGAGCACCCGGACTCCGGATCGCTTTGCCATCTGAAGGGCGTGGTCGTTTATTTAGTCTTTTTTTAGTAAGCTTTAATGGTTCTTATGCGTTATCAGGGTGTCTTGCCCTCCCCGCTAGCACACCAGAACCAGTTTTACCAATAGATATTTGAAGTGAAAAGGAATTTGAAAATTTGGAAAAATTTGGTCACTTTGGGGTCGAAAAACGTGTTTCGACCTAAAAAAAGATTTTCAATCAAAATTGTCATTATATTTCTATTTTTGGTACCTGTTAGTGCAATGATCATTGCATGAGCGTCTTCGAGCCGTTGGCGGTGCCCGTATGGCCATGCAATTCCGCTCGCTGGTGGGTCGATTAGAGCGCCCGTCGATGCAGACGTAGGCGTGCACTTGTTCTCCTACAATTTTGGCCGTATTTTCTATATTTTTTGTTCCTTTTTTATACTTTTTTGAGTAAAACTGTATATCCAAACTAGAATTATGCAATAAACACCTTTGCAACTCCGGGTACAGACTGTCCAATCGTCGGCCAGCCTCCAGAACACGTGTCCGGTCCTTAGATCGAGATACGATGGTGGTTGGGCAACGGATGCTGGTGCTGTAGAGGCCATGTACTCGTAACGGATGTCGGGCGGGGTGAGATTTCCCACAGTTAGGACGTTCACAAAAATGTCGGACCTAAAGATCGAGGTTCCGGCCGCGTTGCGCATTCTCTACCTGGTCGGCCCGGTGCCATTAATGCGCTCGATGAGGTTGTCGCTGCCGGAGTATTCGAGGATGACGTCTTGCAGCTGGAGGAGGTATGTTGTAGACGACCACCTGGTACTTCCCGTTCAGCAGGAAGTCACCGTTGGAGGTGCGCAGGGCTTAAAAAGGAGTACTATGGTGTGCTGATAAATTTCTTACATAGATAGTTGTTATCGTCCTCTTTATTTCCACGCCAGGCCGTCTGCGTGATTTCGATGTTGGCAGATCCGGCGGGGATTTTGAGAACCTGCAAGTTAAAACAATAATAAGCACCATTTTAAAAGTTGTAAAATTACGAAAGAGTGCAAAATTAACTGTTTTTCACAAACAAATACTAACCTCATTGTAACCAAACGACCCGCGCCTCGTTGTAGCTGCCCTTGACGTGGCGGCAGCTCGATCCGTCACCACCGCAAATCCCGCACCGGTCTTTCTCCTAAATACAGTAAATTAGCCATTTTTGGTATTTTAGTAAGTAGACAACTTTTAGATAAAAAAGCATGGACCTACCACATTCGAGCCGAGCACATGGTCACAGCCAGCTTTCCGGCAAGCCCCATCAACGCACAGAATCATCGCCGTTTTGGTCGCACGGCGTTCCGTCAACCACCTAAAACCATATAAAGTATTATAGTTATTATCCGTAATTAAAATCTCGAGCATATTTCCGTGCGTGCGTATGCTTAGGGCAGGCGCAATTTTTACCCAGACACATCCGTAAATTCCGCAAAACCGTAATTTGGTGTATTTCATTTTTAGGGTTTTGGCAAATATCGCCCTTCTCCAGGGGAATTTTCGCTTGAATTTCGACTATTTCAAACAATTTAATTGGTTGAATAAATGGGATTGATGATGGAGATTCGGAGAACCAACTTTATGCGTTAGGTAGCTTTTGCGGCGAGTAGGCCCGTACGCACATTATTCGGTGTAATTTGTATTGCTACGTTGCCATATTTGACCGAACCATGGGCGAAATTTTACGTAGTCAATTTCAAATAATCCAGGCAACCCACTTTTGGCTTGAGCAGGTAGTAAGCCGAGACGGTCTCAATTCGACAATACAACTTGCACCGCTCGTTCGGCGCCACTTGGTACTTGGGGATCCAGGTGGTGTTCTGGGGAACGCTATGGATGCCAACGTCCTGAAGTCGTTAGGGTTTTTACCGAGATTTCTGATTACCCGATGATTGTAGGCGGCGCATTGGACATCCCTGAACGGGGGTGTATCCCACGGGCAATCTCCAATGTTGCACGAGCGGTAGTCCTCACGCTTTCCCGGGACGCAATACTTTCCACCGTTGGCTGGTCTGCAAAAAGTTTTTGTTCTACCGAAAACAAACTTTTTTTCTTAGGCACTAATTTTTAAAATATAAATAGTGGAAGTGTCTCTGAACGATTTTTTACGATTTTTGAACGCGAAAACATAAAAATTTGTTTCAGCGATATAAAAATAAAGATTTTTCTACCGAAACAGAACTCTATTTTTACTTTAAAAAAATTTAAAGTTGTTGAAGCATTTTCTAGTTGTAATAGAGTTTAACCTTAACAAAAACAATCTTAAAACATTTTATATTAAGTTACTAGGAAATTTATAGACATATATAAAAACGTTCGGTTCCCCGATAATGTGTCAAAACCTAATTATAAATCAAGGTTAGATATCAACTCACTCCGGGCTATTGCAATGTCGAACAGTCTTCTGAACGCCGCCACCACACGTACGCGAGCAGTCTCCCCACGGTCCCCATTCGCCCCATCCGCCATCCCTCCGCATCCGGCTCCCCGGCTGCATTCCCACGCATTGACCGCGATGGCAGAACATGGATGCGTGGCTGTTGCACGGGTACCGTCGGCCCATGGCATATGTTGCGTACGGCAGCCGACTTGCGTAGCCTGGAGGTAGCTGACACCACAATCGACGGCAGGAGGGCTGAAAAAGGAAGGCTAGTAAAAGTTAACTATCTTTCCAGTGGAAAAACAACAATTAAAAACCCTAGGAAATCCTTAAAGTTGAAACTTTGGTCGCAAATCCTTAATTTTGAGCAAAAATCTCTATTACTTCCAGAGCTTTTAATGAAATTTTGTAAAGTTCTTTTTCTAAACAAATGATAGGTTTCATAGCGCCTTACCATGTACGGGCAAAGCTTTGAGTCACGCCCAAAAACGAATTCGCACTGCCGGTCGGCGCTGTACTTGATGCCGGCGGGCTGCACTTCGAAGAGGTCATCGTAGAATCGACGCTGCGTAGGTTGGTCAAAGAGGCATTGCGTACGATCTCGTTGTCTACAAGATCAAATTTAAATAAAAAGCTGGTAAAATTCAATAATTTGTGGTTTTTCGCCTTTTGTCATTTTTTATTGAAAAACCGAAAACCCACTCCAAAAACCTCTCGAGCATCGCCGCCGAACATGCCGACCAGCTCCAGGGATGGGTGTTGAACTCGAGCGTCGGGGCCATAATGTGAAAATTCTCCTTGGTCACCTCCATCCACTGCCGGCACTTTGGCTCGTCGTCGTGCGGCATGTTGAAGCTGCAATTTCAGGGTTTGCTAACCCATACTTCCCGCTTACAGATGGGCCAACTCGTGGGCGATGGTGAACGCGGCGGACAGCCCATTGTCTTCGATGATCGAGCAGCTCTTGTTGAAGTTGCACATGGTGCCCAGCTCGGCCAGCCCGAGCGTGTCGCACTTGCCGGCGGCCCTGTAGTAATGGGTGTAAAAATAATTGCAAACCAGCGCACCTGCAAATATCCTTCCGGGTGAGCAGCACGGCGACGTCGTGATGGTTGGGCGACTCCTCGTTCATCTCGTTAAAGCCCATCTGCCATTGGCAAAGTTTTGCAGGCTCTTCTGCGCGTTTTCCGTGACCCGAGGGCCATTCTAAAAACAAGGGCTATAAGTAAAATACAAACTACACTCACATATTCATGATGGAGGACGGCAATCCGGACGACAACAATATTAATGGCGGCGCCGAGGGATCGATGCCGGTAGATGGATGCGACCTAAAGCGCGGAAATCAATGGTTATTTTTATGTCTACCGTAGAGAAGGCGTAAGAATATAATCTTCAAGTTGGCTGCCGTGATATTCGGCCATTTGCGTGTCCGCCGCCACAAACACCTCCACGTAGTGCTCCCACGACATCGAAGAGCGTCGCGATCGTCGCTTACGGTCTGAAAGGCGGACTTTCATTTGTTTTGCTTGGCAAAGACAACGAGAAACTTCTTTTACGCCTGGATTTCAAGGCCTTCAGACACATTTTCCTATTTTTGCGGAGTGACGGACGCCTTTTCAAGTCCTGGATGCACAAGAAAAGCGTGTGCATTGGAATATCGCGGTGCCAAAAAGCAACTACGAGACGCTCCTTTCTACGCTGCAATTTTATCCTTTCCAGGTATTCCGTTTTCGTTTATAATTCCGTTTCTTTCCCGTCTTTATTTATAATTTCCTCGTCTTTGCGCGTACATTGGAGTATCGTGTTGTCAAAATCGGCAACGAGAAGCGCCTTTTAACGCGCGAATCCTATGCGCTTCAGGCACACCCTTTCTTGCTACCTTAAGTATACGCCACCAAATTCCATGCGTTTTAAACAATTTCTCGCTAGCATTGGCACATCACCGTCCCTTTTAAAAGTGCCGGAAACGTTTTTTTTTTGTGAAGCCCTCCACGGGGCCCCGGTCCTCTTTACGGAAACATTGGGCAGTGTTGGTGGGCCCCCTCTCGACGCGGGTCAGCCTTGATGCGTGCGAATTCCACCCGGGACCATCCGTTCCCACGCGCACAAACACACAAAACCCCTCAAACGCCGAAGAAGCACACACGCACAAAAAGCGAACAGCAAAGAGGGGCGCCGCGCGCTTCCGTTTTGGACCGAAATCCCGGCGGCGCGGGCCCTGAAGCGATTGCTACAAACTAGAAAGTGGTTGAAGTGTGGTCTCAATTTTGTTGATTTTTAGGCAGTTAGCAGGGATGCTTTAGGTAGCAAATTTTTACGAAAAAACCTGACAACAATGCTCCAACGAATCTTTACAAAGTACGGGTTTTTTTTGCATTATCAGGGGGGGATGCGAATTTTTCCTGGGCCGAATAGTAAATTTTTATAGTGTTTTTCGCAAGAAGAGGTTTCTCTAAGAAAAAGCTATTTGGTCAGCTAGCAAAGACCTTTTAGGAGCTTTTCTCACCCCTGCGTCTGCAGCCATTCCCCGTCGTGGTAGGTGAAGTTGTAGCTGTTCGGGTCGACGGGATCCTCGTCGTACTGCACGTAGTTGTGGCCGCTGGAATAATGGCCTGGTTTCCCGAAAGACGCCCGATCTACCGTAGCTTGTGGACGAGGTGGGGCTGCATTCGGTGGTGTTCTCGCTGTTGGCCGGCACCCTCCTCCTCGAGCGGTTCCACCGAGTAGATGCCGTCGGGCAGGGCAAGCAGGCCACACTGGAAAATTCTTTTAATTGCGTATTTTTTAAAGAAATATATGTCGTGTAAATTTTTGTTTTTATATTTTGAATTTATTAATAATATTCAGTTTTTCATTAGCAGGGATGTATTTAAAAGGTTGTAAATTTGTGGGTATTCACTTTTAAAGGTATTTTCGATTTTGTAACTTTGAAATTTTTTTGGCAATTTTCCCTACATTTTTGGACAAAAAGTCAAAAATTTTATAGTTTTAAGAGCTTTTGATATCTGAAAACTGTTTCAAATGCTCTAAAAATAGTTTAGATTTTGTTACAGACTCGTACGAGATTACAGTAAAAATTTTTTCGTTTCCCCCCGCTAATCCCTCCCCCCCCCGCTAACAGTTGAGTACCTTGATTTTTGCGGCGGAAACCTTTAACCATTTTCAAAGGCAAAAATTTGTCCAATTTATTTTGCCTTTCTGGTCCCTTTAAACCCCCCAGGAGAACGCAACAGTCCCCCAGCCATCGTGGCGTCAGTCGCACGGTGTTTTTTCCGCGAGGGGGCCCCCCAGAAGCGCCGCGGGTTTTTAGTTTTTGAGCACACAAAAAGCGGGACGGCGAACGAACGGGTGGTGGGGGAAACTGTTAGATAAACAGTGCACCCACAGCCAGGATATTTTCACCCTTTTTTGAAAAGCGGCCCCGAGGGGTGGTGGTGCTCATGAGCCGATAGGTAAAGGGATGGGCCAGGGGTATTTTCTCACTATCTCTCTCTCTCTCTCTCTCTCTCTCTCTATCGCTCTGCTTTCTCTAGTCTAGCTAAACAATACGTGACGGCCGGCTACTCATCCGTGCCGCTGAATAGAACGGCCCAAAAAAGTGGGTAACCCGGAGAATGTGAGTCAGAATCGGTCTTGGCATGGTGCCAGGCGAATTCTTTCGGTATCGTCATTTCTGTTTTCTAAATGACGACCGGTTTACAGAACTTTATAGCCTAAACTTTAGGCCCTGAAGGCTAAAATTCGGGGAAAATCTGTAAAAATGTCTGCCAAAATGGCTCAATCTTTCTCAGTTCCAATTACACCTAATTACGGTTGTATTGACCGGAAAATTGGAATTTTGAAGTTATTGGACCAGAGAAACCGCTAATTTGGTAAATCGAGCGTGTTCTCCATGGCCTATTGGTAACGTTCTCGCCTCCCATCCGAACGGCACGGGTTCAATCCCCACGGGTTCAATCCCCGCGCAACTTTTTGCTTTTTAGCGAAAAGCTTGGGGGACGCCTTGTGCGTTGGAGCTATGATATTTTCCGGATGGCTCCCTGTTGACGGGCGTTTGTTTTGATAGGGGGCGGATTGAGTGTGGGGGGAAGGGAAAAAGATGATAAAAAGGAGGGGGGATAAGAATAGAAAAGCTATATAAAAATAGTTGTGATGAGAGAGAGAGGGCGAGAGAAGCGAGAGAGAGAGCTAGGGCGAGAAAAATAAGCATGAACTCACCACGCTTCCGTGTCTTTCGCACAGGTTGACGATACTCGATTCTTTGGCCCCGTGGACGTGGGCTCTAAAAACATAGGTTTACGCATTAATAGACGATTAACTGTCTATAAATAACATGAAATACTCAAAAAAAGGGTTCCAACCGTACCTGTAGATACAGTTTGGGCTGGCCTGGGCCAAATTGATCGTCGTCTCATTGTCGGAGACCATGTGCTGCACCAGTGGCTTGTACGGATGTCGCACATGTCTAAAATAATGCTATTAATTTAATTTTGGGATTTTTCATATGGCGCAGTGGATATTAGGTTTGCCTCTCGATCTAAGGGTCAGGGTTCGACCCCCGCCGGTGCAAAACTTTTTGCTTTTTGCTACCGTATCTTTCCGCCATTCCGGGGATGTGTTTCCTATTAATGGCTAATTAACAGGCTTAGAACTATTAAAACCAACCTAAAACGCCAGGTTCCGAGGTTTTGCACACTGTAGTGTAGTGGATAGTGCGTTGGCCTTTTAAGCTTAGTGTCTGGGTTCGACCCCCAGCGGAGACAAGCTTTTTGCTTTTGAAGAACACATGTATTACGGTATTTGGAAACTCGTTTTGACTGTTTCGGCCCGCGTCCATAGTTTTGCGCTAAAAACACGATTTACCCGACGTGCTGGGGGTCAAAGATGTGCAGATGGACGACGTGGATGGTGTCTCGACTCCGGAATCGCATCGAACACGCCGCGCCGCACTGTCGCGCCAGCCCGTGCGTGCCGGGCGATCGCTGGAATACGGTAGCCGCGGGTTGGGGACACGGTTTAGGGTGCAACTCACCCATCGCGCCTCTGCATCGCGTTTCCTCCGTCTCGTGTAGTGGAGGTCTGGGTAGAAGACGTCGCCCGATTCTTCGGAGACGCCTGAAATTACGTAAAAATGGTAAAAGTTGCTTTACGGGGGGGAACCAAGTAATGCAAATTTGGCTAAAGTCACCAAATAACTTAAATATACGGTAAAGGTTGCTTAACGGGGGGGGGGGTGTGGTAGGTTGCTGAATTTTGACTCGAAACCCTTATTTATGAGATTTTTTAGTAAAACCTTCCGTATCTAAAAGCTAATTAAATTAAAGATTAAGTCGCTTGGTCGATTTTTCTTATGTTTTTTTTGCGGATTTTGGATTTTACGTCCGAGTCCCTTTAATTTACGTGAATTGCCCAGAAAAATTTTTTCCTGAGGAACCTCTGCTAGCATGCCCGACTGAATTATTCTTTCCAGGCTCTTGAATTACGCTGACTCCCCAAGAATCCCTGCTAGCACCCCTAAATTTGATATTTCAACAGTCTTTCAGTTTAGATTTCAAGCTTGAGCTAAAATTTAAATTTTAAGTTTAAGCTAAATTTGAGTCTTAAAGGGATGCCGACGGCATAGTGAATCGGTTACGCGCGGAAAAGAAAATGTCTCTGCGCCTCTCCCTAGGGCGCGCTCTCTGCCCTGTTGGCTACTTGCCAATTTGTTGATGAGGGGGGATCGACACATGCCGTCGGCAGCCCTTTAAGTTTAACTTAAGTTTTAAGTAATTTTAAGTTTCCGGTCCCTTTAATTGACCCCATTCCCATCCCCCAAAAGATTCCCCGCTTTCCGTAAGCCGAGACCGGAAATTGAGCCCACATGGCCTGGGGGGGCATGTTTTCTCGGCCGCCCCCAGGCTAAAATATGATTGTGGGGGAACATGTGCCCCCTCTGGGGGTCATCATGGCGGATGCGGAAGCGGACACCCCGGGGGGTGAGCCTTTCTTTTCATTCTTTCTTCTCGTTTTTCTGTTGCGAATCGCCCGGGAGGAGAGGCGCATTGCCCGTATTTGTCCTTTGTACACACGCGGAATAGTTGTCCTGCGGCCAAGAAAGCCCAAAAGCCAAAAAAAAAATAGGAAATAACGAAATTTTCGTCATTCTCGACCTATCACCCCATTAGCTCAGTCGGTAGAGCTTTTCGCGCAAAATCTCAAGACCGGGGTTCGAATCCCGACCGCGCATTTTTTTGCCTTTTACCTAAAAGATTTTTTGGATTTTTGAAAGGTTTAAAAGACTACAAAGTAAAGATTTTGCATAGCTCCGAACTTTAGGGACCATTTAAAGCTGACCCCCAGGCCCAGTAGTACAAATCAGTCCGTTCGCTCTCAGTTTACACTATCTGTGTCCCCGGGTGAGTGACCAGTGGTGTCCATGGCACAAACGTTTTTTGAAAATCTATCGCTCTCTCCCTCCCTCCCTCCTTCCCACGCTCTCTCTCTCTCCTTCTCTCTCACTCGCTCTCTCTCCCGCTTTGTGTAGACTTCCAGAGATTTTGATCTGATGGGTTCACCGAGGGTGTCGCCGTGTTTTTCTTACCGCCCCGACAGGTGTACTACTGGGCGTAGGTAGAGAAAATTGGGTTGATTGACAGGCGGGGCGGGGCCGATTTTGAACGAAGAGAACGACTACGAGGTGATACTAACAACACTTTACGGGTGATTGGGAATACGAAAGTATTAGAACAAATATCAAAAACTGAGAGAGAGAGAGAGAGAGCGCGTGTGAGAGCTGAGCGAGGCAGGGAGAGCGAGAGAGCGAGAGATAGAGAGAGCGATCGAGCGATAGAGATAGAGAGAGAGACGAGAGAGAGAGGGAGAGTGAGTGAGTGAGAAAGAGACTGAGAATGAGAGCGCGAGCGAGAGAGCAACAGTTGCAGGGGAGCGAGATCCAGGAAGATAGAGAAAGAGACGATTAGAGAGCGGAAGGAGAGAAAGGGCGAGAGAGAGCGAGAGGGAGAGAGAGAGAGTGAGAGTTAGAGAGAACCAAACATCCACCGTACTCACCGGAATACTTGGCGACACGCCCGGGCGCATCAGCCGCATAGAGTGTACAATAAGGGAGGAGGGCCCAGACAAGTAGCAGCAGCCCTCTACCTCCCCTCAGGGCAGCCACCATCACTCTACAACATTTATTTTATTGTTTGGTTGAATTTTTATAATTTTGGTGGAAATTTAATTGATTCACAATGCTCCCTTGAAGTGTCCGGAGGAGCGAAACGGAAGCTTGGCCGGTGTCACGGTCCCTTTAAAACACAACTAGGTCGACTTACCTCAATCGTTTCTACTAGATGTGCCGGCTGTGTCCGGTTGTGCCATCGAGGCTCCGAACCGGCCACTACACACAGCTGAATGGGGGGAGAAGGAGAAGGCGACGACTTGGAGCAGTTCGGCTGAAAATGGCAAGGTTGATGAATAGAAGAAGCGCAGAATCCCCAGCCAAACCTAAGCCTAAGCCCAAGCTCAAGCTCAAGCCTAAGCCCCAAAACCAAAGCCTGACCTCTAGAAATTGTGTAGTGATCTGCGGAAGATCTCGGGGCACTCGCTATCTCTCGTCCACCTTTCTCTCTCCCGCCGACTCTTCGCGTGTCTGTCCCCTCTCGAGTTCTCTGCTTCTCTGCGCCCTCTGCTCTCTCTAGCTCTCGGCTTCTCTGCAATTCTTCAACTAATACAAGCCACCAAATGGCACACAATGTCCCCCCGAGGGGAGGAGAAGGCACGCAAAAAGGGCATCGAAAAGAACTGACGAATTCGGAGAGAGGGGGAAAGGGAAACAAAT
The DNA here is from genome assembly GCA_958295435.1 of Mesorhabditis spiculigera. NCBI lineage: Eukaryota > Metazoa > Nematoda > Chromadorea > Rhabditida > Rhabditidae > Mesorhabditis > Mesorhabditis spiculigera. The sequence continues at coordinate 4,991 of CATQJA010001813.1, read as the reverse complement.
AATACAGGGTGGTTGTATGGATTTCTGGGGAGGTGGGGGATTTTAAAGGGATTGGGAAGGGGGGATGAAGCTTGACTGAATTCACGGTCCCTTTAAAATGCGAGTCAGAGGTCGGTAGGATGAAAGGGAAAGAGAGAGCGTTAGAGCGAGAGGGGCGAGAGAGAGACAAAGTGAAAGTGACACCAATGAGAGAGCGAGAGTGTGAGTGGACAGAGAGTGTGAGAGTGAGAGCGAGAGAGAGATGGAGAGCGACAGGGAGAGAGAGAGAGCGCGAGAATGAGAGATAGAGAGAGAAAGTGAAAGTTATATAGTGAGAGAGCGAGAGTGTGTGAGAGTGAGCGAGAGAGGGAGCGAGAGAGAGTGAGAGAGCAAGAGAGAGCAAGAGCGAGCAAAGTGCGAGAGAAAGAGCGAGCGAGACAAAACAGTGAATCGTGTGAGAGGGAGACAGCGACAGAGATAGAGACAGAGAGAAATAGAGAGAGAGAGTGAGAGGGGGAGAGAGCGATAGAGAGAGAGCGGGTGCGACAGAGCAAAAACTCTAATTAACCCCTAAATTCCAAGCGAATCGGTGGGACGGGCCATTTCGAAGGCATTCCAAAAAAACGAGGGTCCAAAAAGCCGGCGGATGGGGCTGCGAATTGAATTATCAAGGGGGGGTAGGGGTTGGATGGGTCGGGAGGGGCGGCTAACGAAGTTGTTCTTGGCCACCACCGTTTCTTTGTTTGTGGCCCCGGAAAAAAAGTCGAAAGAACGGCCAGAAACGCCGGGAATTGCACGGAATTCGGGCATTAGCGAAATTGGGAAAAATTTGGGCCATAGCGTGGCCCGTTTTTAAGGGGGATTGGCAAGGCATGTTTGAGGTGAATTGTTCAGAATTTTCAGCAGAATATCCGTTGGCCGACTTTGAGCGATCGTAATCGATTACGCAATAAGTTTACATTTTTAGCCGAAAAATGTCTCGATCCAAAAATCATCCAAAAATCAATTTTTGCCAAAGTGGAACTATGAATTCATCAAAAATATATGTCAAACAGCCCGCCGCACAAAAAGAGTTCCTTTTTTGCCAGAACGCCAGACAAAACACAATCCACCGGGCCCGGGTGCGGGAATTAAATTTTTGTCTTCATTTTTGTGCGGGTCAGCGGGGGGGCGGAATGGGGAACGGCCTAAAAAGTGGCGATTATTCGGTGTAACTGTTGGGGGAGAAAAGGGCAAATACATATGGGGGTGATTGTGGTTTTGAAAAGAGGAAAACGAGAAGCTGCGGCAAAGGTTTGAAAGGGACTGGCAAGGGTTAATTTTGACTCGTTTAAAGGGCATTAGAAGTCGAGAGCGCTTCAAAAAATCACGTTAAATTATCTTACAACCTGAAATTTGGGTAATCATCAAAGTTCCGAGTGGGTGGGGTCGACCCTCGACTTGCCAGTCCCTTTAAAGAACCTTTGGCGGACTGCCAAAAAATCCTCGGCTGGAAGAGGGGCGAAATTCGCTTGCCTAGACCTTTAAACGTGTCAAGGTTCTAAAAAAACAATTTTTTCGATAGAAAATCAAATATTCTGCGTTTAAAGCCTTTAAAATCCAACTTCTAGGCTAGACTACAGACTCCAAAGTACATCCAAGAATGGGCTGGCGATGGTGATGGGAACGTGGGCTTGACCAGCGCCACCAAGTCCAGGGCCAAAAGCTGGGGGGATCGTGGGAGGCGAGAGAGAGAGAGAGAGAGAGAGAGAGAGAGCGAGAGACAGGTAGAGATAAGGAGTGATTTCCCTTTCTCTGTCTCCCCCCCTAGAAAGAGGCAACAAAGTAAAGCCCCCAGCCGTCCTCGCGCGCCCCATATTGACGAACACGAGTGGGTCAGTTCGAAGCCATGGCTAGTGCAAGGGGGGTCAGACGCTCTTCTGCGTCACTCCTCCCCCTTTTTTAAGGAGAAGAAGAGGTCAGGAAGAAGGGACGAGTACCCGGCATTCCTCTGGACAGTCGCTAGGGGGAAGGAGGGACCCACAGAGAGAGGGCCCTGTAAAGGCCCATCCTCCCCCGCTACGTCCCCTTTCCCCCTAACAATAGAAGCCTCCGATCTGAAACTTGTGAGTCAAGCGGCTGGCGAACGGCCAGAAATCGGGAGGATGCCTGGATGGGGAAAAGCCGGAAGGAAAACATTGGAAATATTTTGATGAATCGCCGGGATTTTTTACCGGGAGGGGGCTAGAAACTGGTAGATGTGCCAAATTTAAGGTTAAATCAATAAAAATTGGCCACGGTGATGATTGATGGAAAAAATAACCAAAAAGCAAAATAGCTACGGATCGCGGGGATCGAACCTGCGGGAGCCAAAACGCTTCGGATTGTGAGTCCGAGACCCTACCGACTACGCCATGAAGAGAGCGGGCCAGTTGGCATGGGTCCGGACTATCCCCCTCGGCCGCTCCTGGCGGTGGCAGGACCGTACTACCGATTTTCGAAAATTTAAAATTTTAAAACCGTGAATTTCAAAATGAATTAAATTGGATGAATATTAGAGCATTAAGTTTTTAAATACCAGCATTTTCATAAATAAAATCTATCAAGCTAGTTAGATTACCGATATAAAACAATTACCGTTTTTTTAAAAATATACCTAAATTTGAAGCTTTCTCTTTTGCATAAATTTCGAGCCCCTAAAAGTTAGTCAATCTTTTATGGTGTCGCATAAGTGGGGACGAGAGCGCCCCAATCCCAAAAATATTTTCTAATCCCCCAGGGGGGACACAGCGCAACTTTTTCTGAGGGGTTAGTGTGGGATCAAAAAAAGAGCGGAATCGGCAAGCAAGAACGGAATCTTTTTTGGAAAACGTCAAGAAATGGGAAGAAAAAGTCATTAAAGGGGCGGGCAAGGGAGGGAGCCGATGCGTTCGCTATTAATTTTGGTACTCCCGCAAAGGGAAAACGTCAAAATGCCGACAACCAAAATTCCGACAGTGAGAAAATTGACGTATGCTTGTTTCAAAGCCGCTTAGAGTCCCAAGCTGTTTGCGCCACCTTTTAGAACATTTTATCAGGCCAGTTTTCGAAAAAATGCTAAAATAGATGAAATAGTTTAAGAATCGCAAATACAAGAATCCCTTCCAAAATCAAAATCGGAAAGCAGGGCCAGCTAGGCGTGCGCGAGCCATTTTTCAAAATCTTCGCCCGTGCGAACGGTAGACGGGTCTCATTTCCGTTCCACTCCCCTGGCCGCATTGTTTCGTTTTGCCCGGGTTTTTGTGGGAATTCTGCGACGCCGAAATAGGGAATGAGAGCTATTTAAATCGCTTGAAATTAAAATATAAAACCAAAAATGACTAACAAATTCTCGAACTTCTCTAGAAAATTAGGGTAAACAACAGTCATACATCAAAGGAACTGGGCAGAAATAACATTGCAGCAAAGCGCAATTTTTTAGCGCATTTCCCTTGCACAATTTTTATATATTTTATATTCAACAAAAAGGAGCAAGTGAAAGCATGGCAAGCTGGCAGCGACTCTTTGCGGAATTCGGAGAGAGCAGGCTAGCAGCGATTCTTTGAGTGAGGAATCCGGAGGGGCAGGCTAGCAGATATTTTGTAAGGAATTGTTAGATGGCAAGCTAGCAGAGTTTCTTTGATGAATTGGAAGAGGGCAGGCTAGCAGAGATTCTTTGAGAAAATTAATTTTTTGGCATATAAGTAATATCAGTTTTCGCCGTATCCAGCATTAATGATAAGCTATCCAGGCGCGCATTCAGGGCCAAAAAAGGCCAACTAACAAGCATATACAGGTGTGGTCACGGACTTTCCCGTTCCTCCCCTCCCCCTAGGCTCGAATGAGGCATTTACCCTCTTTTCTTGTTTTTGTGTGCCGCCGGCCCGAACCTGTAAAAGGGCACCGCGGAGAAGGAAGGGGAGGAGAGAATGAGAGAGAGAGAATGAGAAAGAGACTGATCTCCCGCCAAAATACTCGTTGAGAACGCCGGTAAGGAGCATACCGTTTCTTACTTAATCTACGGGACCTCATCGGGTTTTAAAGGGACCGGAAAGGCAAGTTTTTGACAAAATAACGATTCGAACGATTCGCCCAACTCCAAAATACAGTGCCCGGAACTGTATACAGGCAGGTGGCGGAGAAACGGTGGATGGAAGGGGGGGGACACGTGCCAAACAATTGCCAGGGGGGACGGCGGCCAAGCCGAACGCCGATTATGAATCAGATCCACCAGACGAAAAGAGGGGGTCACAAAATAGGGAACGGTCTTTGTGTCTCTGCGTCTCTCACTTCGAGAATCTCTCGCTTTGCTGGCTAATTAATTGCTAATGGATTATTAGATTTCGAGATGGTTTTTTTTGGGTTTTTCAAGGCTATACTGTGATCTGAATTCGAAAAAAACTCTGCTGGCTTGCCTGAGAGCGAGAGAGAGAGAGAGAGAGAGAGAGAGAGAGAGAGAGCGGCGGCCAGAGATATATCTATAGTGAGCAGGGTTGTTCACCGATGGACCCGGATCGGTAAGGATCCGGATCGGATCCGCAGTAGGATCCGGATCCAGATCCAGATCCGGATCCGCTCGGATCCGGATCCAATGCGGATCCGAGGAAAAAAGGGACCGGAAGGAATATTCTCGATTCTGATGCTGATTCGGTCATGTTAATCGCAAAAATACATCGCCTAGAGGCAGAACTGATCTTTGCATCTAAGAATTAGCACTTAACTCGGTTGCATGATCCATTTCCTTGGATCCGGATCGGATCGGATCCGCCCTGGATCTGGATCCGGATCCGGATCCTACGGCGGATCCGGATCCGGATCCGATCCAGATCCAGATCCGGATCCAGTCCGATCCGAAAATGTCCAACCCTGATAGTGAGAAAAATCGAGAGAGAGAGCAAGCGAAAGAGAGAAAGCGAGAGGGAGAGCGAGAGGGAGAGAGAGAAAGAGAGAGCGAGAGAGAGTGAGTGAGTGACAGAGAACGAGACCTCGTTTAAATTCTTCTCAACCTCAAAAAT
>CATQJA010001812.1:0-19825 GCA_958295435.1 Mesorhabditis spiculigera | reverse complement strand
TTATTTAATATGGGGATCCATGCAATTTGCATCAAAAATGTGCGTAATTTTGTCATTTACGAGCTGATTTTGCATAATTTTTGCCGAAAAAGGCCATTTACAGTTTGCGCTTCGTAAGAACGATTGCGCATGGGAAGTAAAAATGATCCACAAAACCGTCAGATATAAGAAACCAGTATTGTAACATACGTTCACCGGTTGTTTTAATTTGTTCTTCGGCTTACGCATAGATTTAAAGCCTCGATTTGAATTTAAGCATCAATTTGGAGCTGGTCGAACGCTGGGCCGAGTCCAAGGCAGGTCAAACTGACCAAAACTTCAATAAAATGTGTTTGAGTGCTCAAAAAACTGTTGTTTTCACGGTATTTTGTTTATCATGCGCAATCGTTCTTACGAAGCGCAAAAACAGCAAATGAGGTTTTTCGGCAAAATTATGCAAAATCAGCTCGTAAATGAGAAAATTACGCACATTTTTGATGCAAATTGCAGAATTCCCCATATTAAATAAAAAATAAAAGTATTTTCGTTATAACTCTAAAATCCGCTGACCGATGGGGCTAAAACTTTCTGTGTTCATGGGAAATTAGCTTCGCTACCTCTGTGCAAAATTTCAAGTCGATCGGACCCGAAATAGAGAAATGCGGCCGGTGTCCTTTTTTTTGGGACACCCTGTAGAAGATTATGTTATCTATAATTTAATATTACCAGGGTTGAAAAGCCGCTTCGCGACTTTTCAACCCTGGCCCCCGTCTAACCCCCATGCTTCATCACTTTGCATAAACTCCTGTATTCCTGTGCAAAAAAAATGAAAAGCGCGTCCTCTCCGCCATTATATAGCCATCCTCCACTTCCGGTGCATGTTAATTCATTCCTAACAAAGCGGCTGAGCGAGATTTTCAGAAAAACTTAATTTAATATCGAAAACGGCTGTTTTTTAAAAATCTCGTATGCGTGCAGTCGTGTCATGACCATTACGCACCTAATGACATATCATACGTACCCCTAACTTCCTCCCCTATTGAGATACGACTGGAACATACGGACGGAAGTTGCATGCAAATGCACACACACACACACACAGACACTACTTTTTTATATATAGTAGGATTCAGACTTGCTTTATTTTTACTAATTATATTTATTTACGCAAATGAAATGTTCTAACAGCGTACCATCATCGACAACGCCCCTCTTGGTGCGACAGGCGGCCGTGCGATAGGCCGTGCCACGGCCACATTCCCCGGAACATTGGCCCCAGTCGCTGAACTCCCACCAGACACATTCCTGTTCGTTGCACGCCTCGTAGTCCAGCTAGAAGTCGCGATGTTCCGGAACTGTACGCGCTGGACCAACCCTGGGGACCTGGGCACAATGGTTTGGTGACAGCTCGCGGTCGTCGACGTCCACACAGGTCGGTTGGCGCCGTCGGATGCCGCCATCACAGGATTTTGAGCACTAAAAACTCTAGGTCTAGATTGTTACTGAAAGTTATACCTCGTTCCATTGCCCGTAGTTCCAGCGCGGACATCCGGCGCGGTTGCACGGTTTTTCGATGGTTTCCCGGGATCTGGAAGTGGGAAAATAAAAAGGGCAGGATTTTTGGACGTTTTTAAAAGATTTCTATTTGAATCTTTCACTCGTTTCAAGTTATATCTCAAGGTTTTTAGGCGGGAATTCAGGCCATTCATTCCTACGCGATTCCTATTTACGCAACAAAACAAACGCAGACGTAAATAGGCGTCCACGTAGCACGTGCCTGAACGCACACTTTTTAAAGCATACCTTTGCGGTTATCAGAATTATACACAAACTACACGATTTAAATATTTTTTTAGGATCCCAATGAAAAAATAAAAAGTCTAAAGACCCCCGGTCACCCCCCTCTTTACATGCTCTCTGCGGCATCGCTGCCCTTCCCCCACTCGCCCTCCATCTGGCCCACCCCTCCCAGGTATCACCCATCCCCACACCCCGGAAATCAGCTTTGCGCAGAGGCGATAACGTGACCAATGAGGCCTAGCCGAGGTGCGTTTATTGCTGGTTGAAAACTGATACCAATTACCCGTCGCTTTCTGCCCTGAAATACGGGTGTCAGCGCAATTTTTGAACGCCCCACGGGGGCAGAAAATTAGTTCTACTTTTTCCGTATCAGAATAATGAAGTTATGATTTATCTCATCAGAGTTTCGTCGATAATACCCACCTAACATCGCAGTAGCGTTGATCAAGCTGTCGCCCATGTGAATCAGCGCAGTAGGCGCTCCGGCGAGTGACGCCCGAATCGCCACATGACGCCGAACACTGTAAATTTTTTTTGTAAAGTCTAGAACACCTAGTAACTTAATAGTAAGTATTTTAATCGTTTTTACTAAAATACAACTCGATTTCAATTGGAAAACTTATTGAAAATTGATGGAATTGCTGAAATTGGTGCAAAATCGGCCATTTTTGGTTCATAAACGATATTTTTCTATTTTTTAGTAATATTTGTGAAGTTTGAAAATGAAAGTTAGAAGAGACGGCTTTTAACCAATTATTTTATTGCACAAACCCCTTTAGCGTATTTTTCTTGAAACCTACGTCACTCCACGACGTATACGTCCAATGGCCACCCCGCCCGGAGCAATCCTGATGGCAGTGGACGCGCTCCTGCGGTCGCGTCGACGGGTCACACTCACGGTCGTGCACTTGCACCCAGCGACGGCTAGACGGCAAGGAGTTCAGTTAGAAAACTTTGAGGATATTTACCTGTCCGCATCCTCGACGCGTACACACGTCACCTTCATCATCTGCTCACCGCTGCCGCAGCTGGCCGAGCACCCGGACTCCGGATCGCTTTGCCATCTGAAGGGCGTGGTCGTTTATTTAGTCTTTTTTTTGTAAGCTTTAATGGTTCTTATGCGTTATCAGGGTGTCTTGCCCTCCCCCCGCTAGCACACCAGAACCAGTTTTACCAATAGATATTTGAAGTGAAAAGGAATTTGAAAATTTGGAAAAATTTGGTCACTTTGGGGTCGAAAAACGTTTTTCGCCCTAAGAGAAAGATTTCAATTAAAATTTTCATTTTATTTTTATTGTTGGTACCTGTTAGTGCAATGATCATTGCAAGAGCGTCTTCGAGCCGTTGGCGGTGCCCGTATGGCCATGCAATTCCGCTCGCTGGTGGGTCGATTAGAGCGTCCGTCGATGCAGACGTAGGCGTGCACTTGTTCTCCTACAATTTTGGATGTATGTTCTATATTTTTCGTCATTTTGACCTTTTTTGCTAATTTTTTATACTTTTTTGAGTAAAACTGTATATCCAAACTAGAATTTATCCAATAAACACCTTTGCAACTCCGGGTGCAGACTGTCCAATCGTCGGCCAGCCTCCAGAACACGTGTCCGGTCCGCAGATCGAGATACGATGGTGGTTGGGCAACGGATGCTGGTGCTGTAGAGGCCATGTACTCGTAGCGGATGTCGGGCGGGGTGAGATTTCCCACAGTTAGGACGTTCACAAAAATGTCGGACCTAAAGATCGAGGTTCCGGCCGCGTTGCGCATTCTCTACCTGGTCGGCCCGGTGCCATTAATGCGCTCGATGAGGTTGTCGCTGCCCGAGTATTCGAGGATGACGTCTTGCAGCTGGAGGAGTACGTTGTAGACGACCACTTGGTACTTTCCGTTCAGCAGGAAGTCACCGTTGGAGGTGCGCAGGGCTTAAAAAATAGTGTACTATGGGAGCTGAAAATTTCTCACATAGATAGTTGTTATCGTCCTCCTTATTTCCGCGCCAGGCCGTCTGCGTGATTTCGATGTTGGCGGACCCGGCGGGGATTTTGAGAACCTGCAAGTTAAAACAATAATAAGCACAATTTTAAAAGTTGTAAAATTACGAAAGAGTGCAAAATTAACTGTTTTTCACAAACAAATACTAACCTCATTGTAACCAAACGACCCGCGCTCGTTGTAGCTGCCCTTGACGTGGCGGCAGCTCGATCCGTCACCACCGCAAATCCCGCACCGGTCTTTCTCCTAAATACAGTAAATTAGCCATTTTTGGTATTTTAGTAAGTAGACAACTTTTAGATAAAAAGCATGGACCTACCACATTCGAGCCGAGCACATGGTCACAGCCAGCTTTCCGGCAAGCCCCATCAACGCACAGATCGTCGCCGTTTTGATCACAAGGCGTTCCGTCAACCACCTAAAACCATATAAAGTATTATAGTTATTATCCATTATTACTAAAAAACCTCGAGCATATTTCCGCGCGTGCGTATGCTTAGGCAGGCGCAATTTTCACCCAGACGGACCGTCGGTAAATTTCACAAAACCGCAATTTGGTGTTTCGTTTTTAGGGCTTTGGCAACCATCGCCCTTCTCCAGGGGAATTTTCGCTTGAATTTTGACTATTTCAAACAATTTAATTGTTTGAATAAATGGGATTGATGCTGGAGATCCGGAGAACCAAGTTTTTGCGTTAGATAGCTTTTGCCGCGAGCAGGCCCGTACGCACATTATTCGGGTGTAATTTGTATTGCTACGTTTCCAAATTTGACCGAACAATGGACGCAATTTTAAGTAGTAAATTTCAAATACTCCAGGTAACCCACTTTTGGTTTGAGCAGATAGTAAGCGGAGACGGTCTCAATTCGACAATACAGCTTGCACCGCTCGTTCGGCGCCACTTGGTACTTGGGGATCCACGTGGTGTTCTGGGGGACGCCGTGGATGCCAACGTCCTGAAGTGGTTCGTTTTTTACCGAGATTTCTGATTACCCGATGATTGTAAGCGGCGCATTGGACATCCCTGAACGGGGGTGTATCCCACGGGCAATCGCCAATGTTGCACGAGCGGTAGTCCTCACGTTTTCCGACGCAATACTTTCCACCGTTGGCTGGTCTGTAAAAAGTTTTTGTTGCTATGAAAAGAAACTTTTTTGCTAGGATTTAATTTTTCAAATATACACGCTGGAAACGTTTCTAAACCTTTTTTAAAGATTTCTAAACGTGAAGACTGTATAAATTTTGTTTAAACGATATACAAATAACGATTTTTCCGCCGAAAAATGATCCATTTTTTTTACTTAAAAAAATTTCAGGTTTTGGTAGAGTTTTTCCAGCTGAAAGATAGTTGAATTTTACTATAAACACTATTAAAGCACTTCCTATGCAGATACTCGACATTTATAAACTCACTCCGGGCTATTACAATGGCGAACAGTCTTCTGAACGCCGCCACCACACGTACGCGAGCAGTCTCCCCACGGTCCCCATTCGCCCCATCCGCCATCCCTCCGCATCCGGCTCCCCGGCTGCATCCCCACGCATTGACCGCGATGGCAGAACATGGATGCGTGGCTGTTGCACGGGGTACCGTCGGCCCATGGCATATGTTGCGTACGGCAGCCGACTTGCGTAGCTTGCGGCAGCTGACACCACAATCGACGGCAGGAGGGCTGAAAAAGGAAGGCTAATAAAAGCTAACTATCTGTCCAGTGGAAAAACAACAATTAAAAAACCTAGGAAATTCTTAAAGTTGAAACTTTGGTCGAAAATACTTAATTTTTGAGCAAAAAATCTCTATTACTTCCAGAGCTTTTAATGAAATTTTGAAAAGTTCTTTTTCTAAACAAATGATAGATTTCATCGAGCCTTACCATGTACGGGCAAAGCTTCGAGTCACGCCCAAAAACGAATTCGCACTGCCGGTCGGCGCTGTACTTGATGCCAGCGGGCTGCACTTCGAAGAGGTCATCGTAGAATCGACGCTGCGTAGGTTGGTCAAAGAGGCATTGCGTACGATCTCGTTGTCTAAAAGGGTAAATTTAAATAAAAAGCTGGTAATAATTCAATAATTTTGGTTTTTCGCATTTTGTCATTTCTTATCGAAAAACGCCCAAAACCCACTCCAAAAACCGCTCGAGCATCGCCGCCGAACAGGCTGACCAGCTCCAGGGATGGGTGTTGAACTCGAGCGTCGGGGCCATAATGTGAAAATTCTCCTTGGTCACCTCCATCCACTGCCGGCACTTTGGCTCGTCGTCGTGCGGCATGTTGAAGCTGCAATTTCAGGGTTTGCTAACCCATGCTTCCGCTTACAGATGGGCCAACTCGTGGGCGATGGTGAACGCGGCGGACAGCCCATTGTCTTCGATGATCGAGCAGCTCTTGTTGAAGTTGCACATGGTGCCCAGTTCGGCCAGCCCGAGAGTGTCGCACTTGCCGGCGGCCCTGTAGTAATGGGCGTAAAAAATAATCGCAAACCAGCGCACCTGCAAATATCCTTCCGGGTGAGCAGCACGGCGACGTCGTGATGGTTGGGCGACTCCTCGTTCAGCTCGTTAAAGCCCATCTGCCATTGGCAAAAGTTTTGCAGGCTCTTCTGCGCGTTTTCCGTGACCCGAGGGCCATTCTAAAAACAAGAGCTATATAAGTAAACCACAAACTACACTCACATATTCATGATGGAGGACGGCAATTCGGACGACAACAATATTAATGGCAGCGCCGAGGGATCGATGCCGGTAGATGGATGCGACCTAAGCGCGGAAATCAATGGTTATTCTTATGCATACCGTAGAGAAGAGCGTAAGAATATAATCTTCAAGTTGGCTGCCGTGATATTCGGCCATTTGCGTGTCCGCCGCCACAAACACCTCCACGTAGTGCTCCCACGACATCGAAGAGCGTCGCGATCGTCGCTTACGGTCTGAAAGGCGGACTTTAATACTTGGTATTTTTAAGATTTTCACTTAATATAATTTAGCAGCGTTTATAACCACTTTTTTAATTTTTTGATCTTTTCGTCGACCCTTGCACGCATTTTCGTAAGAAGACACAAGAAGCGCGCGTGCATAGGAGCATCGCGTTGCCAAAAATCAACAACGAGACGCCCCTTTCTACGCTGCAATTTGTGCTCTCAAGGCATTCTGTTTTTGTTTAGAATTCCTTTTCTTTCCAGTTTTCATTTATAATTTCCTGGCCTTTGTGCGTACATTGGAGTATCGCGTTGCCAAAATCGGCAACGAGAAGCGCCTTTGAACGCGCGAATGCCATGCGCGTCTCGTTTTTGGCCGGTTTCAGCCAACGAGAAGCTCCCTTGAACTAGCAAATCCTATGCGCTTCAGCCATTTTCATCTCGCCAACGGTATGCTCCTTTGAACGCGCAAATTCCATGCGCTTTAAACAATTTCTCGCTAGCTTTGGCACATCACCGTCCCTTTTAAGAGTGCCGGAAACGTTTTTTTTTGTGAAGCCCTCCACGGGCCCCGGTCCTCTTTACGGAAACATCGGGCAGTGTTGGTGGGCCCCCTCTCGACCCGGGTCAGCCTTGATGCGTGCGAATTCCACCCGGGACCATCCGTTCCCACGCGCACAAACACAAAAAAACCCTCAAACGCCGAAGAAGCACACACGCACAAAAAGCGAACAGCAAAGAGGGCGCCGCGCGCTTCCGTTTTGGACCGAAATCCCGGCGGCGGGCCCTGAAGCGATTGCTACAAACTAGATAGTCGTTGAAGTATGGTCTCAAGTTTGTTGGTTTTTAGGCAGCTAGCAGGGATGCTGTAGGAACAAATTTTTGCGAAAAAACCTGACAACAATGCTTCAACGCTTGATCTTTACAAAGTACGGGTTCTTTTGCATTATCGGGGGGGGGGATGCGAATTTTTCCTGTAAGCCCAGAAATGCCTACTGGCTCAATAGTAAATTTTTTATAGTGTTTTTCGCAAGAAGAGATTTCTCTAAGAAAAAGCGATTTGGTCAGCTAGCAAAGACCTTTTAGGAGCTTTTCTCACCCTGTGTCTGCAGCCATTCCCCGTCGTGGTAGGTGAAGTTGTAGCTGTTCGGGTCGACGGGATCCTCGTCGTACTGCACGTAGTTGTGGCCTCTAGAAAAATCGTCGGATTTCCCGCTAAAAGACGCCCGATCTACCGTAGCTTGTGGACGAGGTGGGGCTGCATTCGGTGGTGTTCTCGCTGTTGGCCGGCACCCTCCTCCTCGAGCGGTTCCACCGAGTAGATGCCGTCGGGCAGGGCGAGCAGGCCAAACTGGAAAATGGAAAGTTTTTCGTGAAATATACATGTTTTTATCTATTCTGAAATTATTAATATCCGGTTTTTCATTAGCATGGATGAATTTCAAAGGTTGTAATTTTGTAGGTATTGCCCTTTTAAAGGTATTTTGGATTTTGTAACTTTGAAATCCCGATTTTAAGCGTTTAAACTTTTTAAAAATACGAAAATTCAAAAAATGCACTTTTTTGGCTATTTTCCATACATTTTGACTAAAAAGGAAAAATGCTCTAGTTTTATAGCTTTTGACCAGGGTTGAAAAGCCGCTTCGCGACTTTTCAACCCTGGCCCCGTCTCACCCCAAGATGTTATTCATTTTGCATAATTGTGCCCGAATTGCGAAGACCAAAAATGAAAAACACTCCCTCCATCCCTTTATATAAGCTACTGCAACTTCCGGCGGATGCTAATTGTTTCCTAACAAAGAGGGCGCCCGAAATTTTTAGAAAAACTGAAAATTAATGTTTAAAACAGCTGATTTTGTGAAATCTGATAATCGTGCAGTCATCCCAAAGCCATTACGCACCTAATGACGTATCATACGTACCTTAAATTTCATCCCCTGTCGAGATATCCTCCGGACATGGTGACGGAAATTGCATGCAAAGTGGCACACACACACATACACACAGACACTATTTTTTTATATATAGTAGGATATCTGAAAACTGCCTGAAATGCTCTAAAAATATTTTCTATTTTGTTAAAGAGCTGTACGGGATTAAAATATTTTGGTTTCCGCCCGTTAACCCCCGCTAACAGTCGAGTACCTTGATTTTTGCGGCGATAACTTTTAACCATTTTCAAAGGCAAGAATTATCCAATTTTTTTTTGCCTTTCTGGTCCCTTTAAACCCCCAGGAGAACGCAACAGTCCCCCAGCCATCGCGGCGTCAGTCGCACGGTGTTTTTTCCGCGAGGGGCCCCCCAGAAGCGCCGCGGGTTTTTAGTTTTTGAGCACACAAAAAGCGGGACGGCGAACGAACGGATGGTGGGGGAAACTGTTAGATAAACAGTGCACCCTCAGCCAGGATATTTTCACCCTTTTTTTGAAAAGCGGCCCCGAGGGGTGGTGGTGCTCATGAGCCGATAGGTAAAGGGATGGGCCAGGGTATTTTCTCACTATCTCTCTCTCTCACTCTCTCTCTCTCTCTCTCTCTCTCTCTCTAGCTCTGCTTTCTCTAGTATAGCTAAACAATACGTGACGGCCGGCTACTCATCCGTGCCGCTGAATAGAACCGCCAAAAAAGTGGGTAACCCGGAGAATGTGAGTCAGAATTGGTCTTGGCATGATACCAGGCAAATTCTTTCGGTATCGTCATTCCTGTTTTCTAAATAACGACCGGTTTACAGAACTTGATAGCCTCAACTTTAGGCCCTAAAGGCTAAAATTGGGAGGAAAATCTGTAAAAATGGCTGCCAGGAAGGCTCAATCTTTCTCAGTTCCAACTACAACTAATTACGGTTGTATTGACCGGAAAATTGGCATTTTAAGGGTTTTGGGCCAGAGAAACCGCTAATTTGGCAAAAATCGAGCTTGTTCTCCATGGTCTATTGGTAACGTTCTCGCCTCCCATCCGAACGGCACGGGTTCAACCGCAGTCGGCGCGCGGAAGTTTTGCTTTTTAGCGAAAAGCTTGGGGGACGCCTTGTGCGCTGGAGCCATGATAGTCCCATTTTCCGGATGGCTCCCTGTTGACGGGCGTTTGTTTTGATAGGGGGCGGATTGAGTGTGGGGGGAAGGGAAAAAGATGATAAAAAGGAAGGGGATAAGAATAGAAAAGAGAGGTAAAAATAGTTGTGATGAGAGAGTGAGAGAGAGAAGCGAGAGAGAGAGAGAGAGAGAGAGAGAGAGAGAGAGAGCGTGGGCGAGAAACATAAGCATGAACCCACCACGCTTCCGTGTCTTTCGCACAGGTTGACGATACTCGATTCTTTGGCCCCGTGGACGTGGGCTCTAAAAACATAGGTTTACGCATTAATAGACGATTAACTGTCGATAAATAACATGAAATACTAAAAAAGCGTCCCAACCGTACCTGTAGATACAGTTTGGACTGGCCTGGGCCAAATTGATCGTCGTCTCATTGTCGGAGACCATGTGCTGCACCAACGGCTTGTACGGGTGTCGCACATGTCTAAAATAATGCTAATAATATAATTTTAACCTTTTTTTAGTATAGCGCAGTGGATATTAGGTTTGCCTCTCGATTTAAGGGTCAGGGTTCGACCCCCGCCGATGACCAACTTTTTGCTGTGGTCTCGGGGTTTGCTATCGTGTCTTTAAGCCATCACAGGGACATTTTTACTATTTAATACTACTTACAGCGCGGAGGTCTGAGTTTATTCGGGTTCTAGGTTTTCACACTATAGTGTAGTGGCTAGTGGTTCTGCCTCTAAATCTCAGGGTCCGGGTTCGACCCCCTCAGGCGTCAAACTTTTTGCTTTTTGAAAAACACATGTATCACGGTATTCAGCAACGCCTTTGAATGTCATTTTAACCGTTTAGGCCTGTCTCTATAGTTTTTGAGCGCTAAAACGCGATTTACCCGACGTGCTGGGGGTCAAAGATGTGCAGATGGACGACGTGGATGGTGTCTCGACTCCGGAATCGCATCGAACACGCCGCACCGCACTGTCGCGCCAGCCCGTGCGTGCCGGGTGATCGCTGGAATACGGTAGCCGCGGGTTGGGGGCACGGTTTAGGGTGCAACTCACCCATCGCGCCTCTGCATCGCGTTTCCTCCGTCTCGTGTAGTGGAGGTCTGGGTAGAAGACGTCGCCCGATTCTTCGGAAACGCCTGAAATGACGTAGAACTGGTAAAAGTTTCTTAACGGGGGCTGACGGGGGAATTCAGGGTAAAGTAACGAAGTAAAATAAAATTAGGGAAAATGTTGCTTCACGGTAATGGTTGCTTAAAGGGCTGCCGACGGCATGTGTCGATCCCCCCCCATCAACAAATTGGCAAGTAGCCAACAGGGGAGAGAGCGCGCCCAGGGGAGAGGCGCAGAGACATTTTCTTTCCAGCGCGTAACCGATTGCCTATGCCGTCGGCATCCCTTTAACGGGGGTGAGGGTGGTAGACTGCTGAATGTTCACCCGAAAATCTTATTTATAGCGTTTTTTATTACAACTTTCCGTATCCTAAAGCAAATTAAATTAAAAACTAAGGTACAACTACCAACTTACTTACTTGTTAGTGTATTTTTTATGTCCTTCGTGTTGTTTTTTGGATTTTACGTCCGTGTCCCTTTAATTTGCCTGAATTCGTCAGGAAAAATAGTTAATTTCTTTCCTGCATCACCTCTGCTAACCTGCCCGCCTGGGTTTTTATTTTCGGTCTCTTGAATTATGCTGATTCCCCAAGAACAGGGGCGTTGCCAGAAAAAAATTTCGGGGGGGGGGCCGAAAATTTTTTCCGAAAACTCAAAAATTAACGAAAAACAACGCCGCAGGCGAAAAATTTTGGAAAAAAGGCTACATAGCTCTACAAATAGCAGTAAAAACGTGAAAAAATAGCGCCACAGGCAGCAAATTATTTGAGAAAATAAAAATCATAAGGGTCCCGCCTTATGAAATTTTCGGGCCCCGGCCGATTTCGGGCAGGGCCCCGGGCCCAGGGGGCCTCCTTACGCTACGTCCCTGCCCAAGAATCCCTGCTAGCACCCCTAAATTTGATTTTTCAACAGTCTTTCAGTTTAGGTTTCAAGCTTGAGCTAAAGTTCAAATTTTAAGTTTAAGCTAAATCTAAGTCTTAAGTTTAACTTAAGTTTTAAGTAAACTAAGTTTCCGGTCCCTTTAATTGACCCCATTCCCCTCCCCAAAAGATTCCCCCGCTTTCCGTAAGCCGAGACCGGAAATTGAGCCCACATGGCCTGGGGGCAGGCATGTTTTTCTCGGCCGACCCCCAGGCTAAAATATGATTGTGGGGGAACATGTGCCCCCTCCGGGGGTCATCATGGCGGATGCGGAAGCGGACACCCGGGGGGTGAGCCTTTCTTTTCATTCTTTCTTCTCTTTTTCTGTTGCGAATCGCCCGGGAGGAGAGGCGCATTGCCCGTATTTGTCCTTTGTACACACGCGGAATGGTTGTCCTGCGGCCAAGAAAGCCAAAAAGCAAAAAAAAATAGGAAATAACGAAATTTTCGTCATTCTCGACCTATCACCCCATTAGCTCAGTCGGTAGAGCTTTTCGCGCAAAATCTCAAGACCGGGGTTCGAATCCCGACTGCGCATTTTTTTTTGCCTTTTACCTAAAAGATTTTTGGGATTTTTGGAAGGTTTAAAAGACTACAAAGTACAGATTTTGCATAGCTCCGAACTTTAGGGACCATTTAAAGCTGACCCCCAGGCCCAGTAGTACAAATCAGTCCGTTCGCTCTCAGTTTACACTATCTGTGTCCCCGAGTGAGTGACCAGTGGTGTCCATGGCACAAGCGTTTTTTGAAAATCTATCGCTCTCTCCCTCCCTCCCTCCTTCCCACGCTCTCTCTCTCTCCCTCTCTCGCACTCGCTCTCTCTCCCGCTTTGTGTAGACTTCCAGAGATTTTGATCTGATGGGTTCACCGAGGGTGTCGCCGTGTTTTTCTTACCGCCCCGACAGGTGTACTACTGGGCGTAGGTAGAGAAAATTGGGTTGATTGACAGGCGGGGCGGGGCCGATTTTGAACGAAGAGAACGACTACGAGGTGATACTAACAACACTTTACGGGTGATTGGGAATACGAAAGTATTAGAACAAATATCAAAAACTGAGAGAGAGAGAGAGAGAGCTCGTGTGAGAGCTGAGCGAGGCAGGGAGAGCGAGAGAGCGAGAGATAGAGAGAGCGATCGAGCGATAGAGATAGAGAGAGAGCGAGAGAGAGGAGAGTGAGTGAGTGAGAAAGAGACTGAGAATGAGAGCGCGAGCGAGAGAGCAACAGTTGCAGGGGAGCGAGATCCAGGAAGATAGAGAAAGAGACGATTAGAGAGCGGAAGGAGAGAGAGGGTAAGAGAGAGGGGGGAGAGAGAGAGAGAGAACCAACCATCCACCGTACTCACCGGAATACTTGGCGACACGCCCGGGCGCATCAGCCGCATAGAGTGTACAATAAGGGAGGAGGGCCCAGACAAGTAGCAGCAGCCCTCTACCTCCCCTCAGGGCAGCCACCATCACTCTACAATATTTATTTTATTGTTTGGTTGAATTTTTATAATTTTGGTGGAAATTTAATTGATTCACGATGCTTCCTGGAAGTGTCAAGAGGAGCAAAACGGAAGCTTGGCCGGTGTCACGGTCCCTTTAAAACACAACTAGGTCGACTTACCTCAATCGTTTCTACTAGATGTGCCGGCTGTGTCCGGTTGTGCCATCGAGGCTCCGAACCGGCCACCACACACAGCTGAATGGGGGGGGAAGGAGAAGCCCGGGCCGACGACTTGGAGCAGTTCGGCTGAAAATGGCGAAGTTGATGTTTAAGAGAAGCGAGGATTCCTTCGGTTTTTTTCAAATTTTTCTCTCCCATTGCTAACACGGATTAAAGGCATGGAAGGCAGGCCCAAGCCCAAGCTTAAGCTTGATCCCGGCCAAAACCTAAGCCTAAGCCCAAGCTCGAGCTCAAGCCCATCCCCCAAAACCAAAGCCTGACCTCTAGAAATTGTGTAGTGATCTGCGGAAGATCTCGGGGCACTCGCTATCTCTCGTCCACCTTTCTCTCTCCCGCCGACTCTTCACGTGTCTGTCCCCTCTCGAGTTCTCTGCTTCTCTGCGCCCTCTGCTCTCTCTAGCTCTCGGCTTCTCTGCAATTCTTCAACTAATACAAGCCACCAAATGGCACACAATGTCCCCCCGAGGGGAGGAGAAGGCACGCAAAAAGGGCATCGAAAAGAACTGACGAATTCGGAGAGGGAGGGGGAGGGAAACAAATAATAAAGGGTGGTTGTAAAGATTTTTGGGGAGGTTGAGGCTTTTAAAGGGATTGGGAAGGGGATGAAGCCTTGGGGGAAATCACTGTCTCTTTAAAATGCGAGGCAGAGCTCGGTATGGTGAAAGGAAAATAGAGAGAGAGGGGCGTGAGAGAGACAAAGTGAAAGTGACACTAATGAGAGAGCGAGAGTGTGAGTGGAGAGAGTGTGAGAGTGAGAGCGAGAGAGAGATGGAGAGAGACAGGGAGAGAGAGAGCGCGAGAATGAGAGATAGAGAGAGAGAAAGTGAAAGTGCTATAGTGAGAGAGCGAGAGTGTGTGAGAGTGAGCGAGAGGGGGAGCGAGAGAGAGGGTGAGAGCGTGAGAGAGCAAGAGAGAGCAAGAGCGAGCAAAGTGCGAGAGAAAGAGCGAGCCAAAACAGGGAATCGTGTGAGAGGGAGACAGCGACAGGGATAGAGACAGAGAGAAATAGAGAGAGAGAGAGTGAGAGGGAGAGCGAGCGATAGAGAGAGCGAGTGCGACAGAGCAAAAACTCGAATTAGCCCCTAAATTCCAAGCGAATCGGTCGGGACGGCCATTTCGAGGGTCCAAAAAGCCGGCGGATGGGGCTGCGAATTGAATTATCAGGGGGAGGGGTTGGATGGGTCGGGAGGGGCGGCTAGCGAAGTTGTTCTTGGCCACCACTGTTTCTTTGTTTGTGGCCCCGGAAAAAAAGTCAAAAGAACGGCCAGAAACGCCGGGAATTGCACGGAAATCGGGCATTAGTGGAATTGGGAAAAATTTGGGCCATAAATGGCCCGTTTTCAAGGGATTGGCAAGGCATTTTTTGCGGTGAATTGTTAGAATTTTGAGTGGATCACCTTAAGCGACCGTAATCGATTACGCAATCGTTTACATTTTTGGCCAAAAATCCATAGTCATGCCTTGAACGTCCCTTTAAACCAGTTTTACAACTTAGAGTCTACTAAGATAATGTCGAAAATATACCTATCTATCGCCATGATTAAAAAAAAAGATGAAATCAGCATAAAATCGTTAAAAAACATTGCTAAATTCAACAATTCAAACCTAAAAATCAATTTTGGCCCAAAGTGGAACTATGAATTCATCAAAAATATATGTCAAACAGCCCGCCCCACAAAAAGAGTTCCTTTTTTGCCAGAACGCCAGACAAAACACAATCCACCGGGCCCGGTGCGGGAATTAAATTTTTTGTCTTCATTTTTGTGCGGGTCAGAGAGGGGTGGATGGGGGAACGGCCTAAAAAGTGGCGATTATTCGGTATGGCTGTGGGGGGAGAAAAGGGCAAATAAATATGGCGGATGATTGTGGTCTTGGAAAAAGGAGAACGAGAAGCTGCAGCAGAAGTTTTTAAAGGGACTGGCCAGGCCATATTTTGGATCTTGGAAAGAACCTCAGAAGTCGGTACTGGCTCCTAAAAGCTCACAGCTAGCTCGCTCTCAAAGCTCTACAATTTTGAGCGGAATTTGGGTGATTTTTGCCTTCTCAACCCCTTTAACGGCGCTTAGAAGGCAAAATCCACTACGGAACTACTAGGAAAAATTGGAGAATTGCCAAAAAGGGGGCGGGTGAAATTTACAGTATGCGGGGAGAAAAAATTAGCTTGCCAGGCCCTTTAAACGCGTAAATTTTCAAAGACAAATTTTCCAATAAAAAATGCATACTTTGCCTTCCATGGTCCTTTAAAACCGAAATTCTAGTAGGCTAGACTACAGACTCCAAAGTACATCCAAGAATGGGCTGACGATGATGATGGGAACGCGGGCTTGACCAGCGCCACCAAGTCCAGGGCCAAAAGCTGGGGGATCGTGGGAGGCGAGAGAGAGAGAGAGAGAGAGAGAGAGAGAGAGAGAGCTAGAGATAAGGAGTGATTTCTCTTTCTCTGTCTCCCACCTAGAAAGAGGCAACAAAGTAAAGCCCCCAGCCGTCCTCGCGCGCCCCATATTGACGAACACGAGTGGGTCAGTTCGAAGCCATGGCTAGCGCAAGGGGGGTCAGACGCTCTTCTGCGTCACTCCTCCCCCTTTTTTAAGGAGAAGAAGAGGTCAGGAAGAAGGGACGAGTACCCGGCATTCCTCTGGACAGTCGCTAGGGGGAGGGAGGGACCCACAGAGAGAGGGCCCTGTAAAGGCCCATCCTCCCCCGCTACGTCCCCTTCCCCCCTAACAATAGAAGGCTCCCATCTGAAACTTGTGAGTCAAGCGGCTGGCGAACGGCCAGAAATCGGGAGAATGCCTGGATGGGGAAAAGCCGGAAGGAAAACATTGGAAATATTTTGATGAATCGCCGGGATTTTTTACCGGGAGGGGGCTAGAAACTGGTAGATGTGCCAAATTTAAGGTTAAATCAATAAAAATTGGCCACGGTGATGATTGATGGAAAAAATAACCAAAAAGCAAAATAGCTACGGATCGCGGGGATCGAACCTGCGGGAGCCAAAACGCTTCGGATTGTGAGTCCGAGACCCTACCGACTACGCCATGAAGAGAGCGGGCCAGTTGGCATGGGTCCGGACTATCCCCTCGGCCGCTCCTGGCGGTGGCAGGACCGTACTACCGATTTTCGAAAATTTAAAATTTTAAAACCGTGAATTTCAAAATGAATTAAATTGGATGAATATTAGAGCATTAAGTTTTTAAATACCAGCATTTTCATAAATAAAATCTATCAAGCTAGTTAGATTACCGATATAAAACAATTACCGTTTTTCCTATCCTATAAGCGAGAAAAGTATGTCTGTTTTCTGTACAGCCGATTTCTCGGCCGTCAGGCCGAATTTCGAGCTGATTTTTGGCACGGAGGTGGAGAAACACATTTGTCAGTGATGCATTTTTTTGTTTTGCGAAATTCCTTCAATTAACAATTTTATAAGCAAAAGTAAAAAACCCTTAACAAAATGGGTTTTTGCCGCGTTGTCCGGAAGTTTTCTCCGCGCCTAGAGGGAATTGGGTCTTGATTTTTGGAGGATAGATGGGGAAAGTAATTCCCCAGATACATTTTTTTGGATTTTCCAAAACTCTTTAAAATAAAGTTTTTATAAGGATTTTTCTGAAAGGCCCTTAATAAATCGTGGTCACGGCCATGGTGTCCGGGCCATAACTAGCAGGGCTGATGGAATTCCGGGCTGAAATTTAGACCGCTGATGCAAACAAGGGTGGGGATCATGGGCACCTTATTATCTTTACAAACTTTCCACAGATTCAGACTAAAAAAAATCGAATTTTGTAAATTGACCAGAAGGCCTCCTTCCGGGATCATTGGTCACCCTTATCTTCCCCGGCCCTCCCAGGACCGAAGAGGCCTTTCCCGCCGCCCCTCCCATCTGCCCCTTGGTGTAGTGGAGTAGCGCTCGGTCTACCACGCGTGTGGTCGTGAGTTCGGATCCTGGGGGAATTTAATTTTTGCTTTTTTGGTAGTTCGGCAACAAAACATATTTCTAGGCTCTCGGTGTGCGAGGTTAGGCCTGGCCCTCGCTCTAGCGCCGCAGGCCAAAGAAAAGGTCCTCGGCCCGGGCTCTCGCGCCGCAGGCCAAGGATGGGTCCTTGATCTAGGTTCTCGCGCCGCAAGCCAGATCTTGGAGAAAAACCAGTAACTAGCGCCGGAGGCTCAAATATTCTAGCGGAACGCAGGCTCTGGCGCCGCCGGCCAAAGAATGGCTCCTTGACTCAGGTTCTAGCGCCGCAGGCTGCAAAGGGAAGGTATTCAAATTCATGGTTCCTGGACGGGGTCCAGTGGAAAATGGCCGCGAAGCGGTCTTTTTCCACTGGTTTAAAAATATACCTAAATTTGAAGCTTTCTCTTTTGCATAAATTTCGAGCCCCTAAAATTTAGTCAATCTTTTATGGTGTCGCATAAGTGGGGACGAGAGCGCCCCAATCCCAAAAATATTTTCTAATCCCCCAGGGGGGACACAGCGCAACTTTTTCTGAGGGGTTAGTGTGGGATCAAAAAAAGAGCGGAATTGGCAAGCAAGAACGGAATCTTTTTTGGAAAACGTCAAGAAATGGGAAGAAAAAGTCATTAAAGGGGCGGGCAAGGGAGGGGAGCCGATGCGTTCGCTATTAATTTTGGTACTCCCGCAAAGGGAAAACGTCAAAATGCCGACAACCAAAATTCCGACAGTGAGAAAATTGACGTATGCTTGTTTCAAAGCCGCTTAGAGTCCCAAGCTGTTTGCGCCACCTTTTAGAACATTTTATCAGGCCAGTTTTCGAAAAAATGCTAAAATAGATGAAATAGTTTAAGAATCGCAAATACAAGAATCCCTTCCAAAATCAAATCGGAAAGCAGGGCCAGCTAGGCGTGCGCGAGCCATTTTTCAAAATCTTCGCCCGTGCGAACGGTAGACGGGTCTCATTTCCGTTCCACTCCCCTGGCCGCATTGTTTCCTTTTGCCCGGGTTTTTGTGGGAATTCTGCGACGCCGAAATAGGGAATGAGAGCTATTTAAATCGCTTGAAATTAAAATATAAAACCAAAAATGACTAACAAATTCTCGAACTTCTCTAGAAAATTAGGGCAACAGTCATACATCAAAGGAACTGGGCAGAAATAACATTGCAGCAAAGCGCAATTTTTTAGCGCATTTTCCTTGCACAATTTTTACATATTTTATATTCAACAAAAAGGAGCAAGTGAAAGCATGGCAAGCTGGCAGCGACTCTTTGCGGAATTCGGAGAGAGCAGGCTAGCAGCGAATCTTTGAGGAATCCGGAGGGGCAGGCTAGCAGATATTTTGTAAGGAATTGTTAGATGGCAAGCTAGCAGAGTTTCTTTGAGGAATTGGGAGAGGGCAGGCTAGCAGAGTTTCTTTGATGAATTGGAAGAGGGCAGGTTAGCAGAAATTCTTTGAGAAAATTAATTTTTTGGCATATAAGTAATATCAGTTTTCGCCGTATCCAGCATTAATGATAAGCTATCCAGGCGCGCATCCAGGGCCAAAAAAGGCCAACTAACAAGCATATACAGGTGTGGTCACGGACTTTCCCGTTCCTCCTCCCCCCTAGGCTCGAATGAGGCATTTACCCTCTTTTCTTGTTTTTGTGTGCCGCCGGCCCGAACCTGTAAAAGGGCACCGCGGAGAAGGAAGGGGAGGAGAGAATGAGAGAGAGAGAAGGATGAAAGAGCTGATCTCCCGCCAAATACTCGTTGAGAACGCCGGTAAGGAGCATACCGTTTCTTACTTAATCTACGGGACCTCATCGGGTTTTAAAGGGACCGGAAAGGCAAGTTTTTGACAAAATAACGATTCGAACGATTCTCGCCCAACTCCAAAATACAGTGCCCGGAACTGTATACAGGCAGGTGGCGGAGAAACGGTGGATGGAAGGGGGGGGGGACACGTGCCAAACAATTGCCAGGGGGGACGGCGGCCAAGCCGAACGCCGATTATGAATCAGATCCACCAGACGAAAAGAGGGGGTCACAAAATTGGGAACGGTCTTTGTGTGTCTCTGCGTCTCTCACTTCGAGAATCTCTCGCTTTGCTGGCTAATTAATTGCTAATGGATTAATTGATTTCGAGATGGGTTTTTCGGTTTTCAAAGCTATACTGTGATCTGAAAATTCCAAAAAACCTCTGCTAGCTTGCTTGAGAGCGAACGAAAAAGACAGAGAGAAAGACAGAGAGAGAGAGAGAGCGGGAGAGAGCGAGAGAGAGTGAGAGAAAGGAGAGAGAGTGAGATAGAGAGCGAGAGCGAGAGTGAGAGAGAGGAGAGAGAGAGTACGAGAGAGTGCGAGAGTGAAAAGGTGAGTGAGTGAGAGAGAGTGAGTGAGAGAGTGAGAGAGAGCTAGAGAGAGAGAGCGAGAGCGAGAGTGAGTGAGTGAAAAGAACGAGACACAGTT
>CATQJA010001810.1:30000-39446 GCA_958295435.1 Mesorhabditis spiculigera | reverse complement strand
AAAATATTAGGCCGTTTTGGGACCGCCTGGTGCACCCACCCGACCACCCAAATTGAGGGTTTTCTTTGGGCCGACAATGCGTAGAATCGCAGCCCGGCTATCTTGACGGAAGTTGTTGGCATATTTTCTCAAACGCAACGGCCCCACCAAGCGGATAGACATACGTATTTTTGAAAGAAAAAAGGGTTGGATTTAGGTCACTAGATAGTATGGAAGGGGCCGATGAAAGACCGTACTTTTCCCCCCAAAGCCTAAGCTAAAGCCTAAGTTAAGCCCAAGCCGAACCTAAGCTATGCCACCTTCCCATGTCTAAGCCTAAGCCTACGCTAACAAGTATCAGTAAGTATCGGCTAAGCTAAGTCTAAGCTCAGCCTAAACTAAGCCTAAGCTAAGCCTAAGCTGAAAACTAAACTAAGCCAATGATGACCTATGCTGAGCTAAGTCTAAGCTAGGCCTAGACTAAACTTAAGCTGGCTAAGCTACGCACAGGCTAGGCTTAAGCTCGTCGCGTAGAATTATTACTATTGATGTGAGATCACGGTTCTCGCTATATATTTTCGCCGTTTGAACACAGCCCTCAACCCCCGAAATTAGCTCTACTTGCCTAAAATTAGCCTCCTCCCGCTCGAAAAGATACACTTCCCATAGACGTAGGCAGGCGAAGACCGTAATTTTAGTATTTTGGTCCCGCAGCGGCAATGAGAGAGGGAGAGAGCAAAAGGGTATTAGAGAGAGTGTGTAGAGTGCGAGAGATATTGAAATAGAGAGAGAGAGAGAGAGAGAGAGAGAGAGAGAGAAAGAGAGAGAGAGAGAGAGAGAGAGAGAATGAGATATAGAGAGAGCCAGAGCTTGAGGTAGGTAGAGAGAGTAAAAAAAAAGTTAAAATTCAGAATCCCTAAATTCTACTTGCATCTAGATTTGAATTTACACTGGTAATCACAAGAAACCAAATTTTGGCTTCTCAAGCATCGCCAACACGACAGTAACGGCCCTCAAAACACAAATATGGCTTCTCAAAATTTGGCAAGTACGCTTGGCTAATCTGACGGCAACAGTGGAACATCTGGAGTGCGGAAAATGAGTAAGTATTTCCTCAAACAGTACATCACCCCGCCCGCAATACCGTACCCCCACGAAGATTTCAGCAAAGAATGGGTCCCTCAATTTCATCTGGATTTTCTAAGATAATACCTAAATAATGGCAACGGATCTTTCAAAAATTAGGTTCCGCATTGCGGGCTAGACAAATCCGTATGAAATTTGGGTACAAATATATGCATAAGCCGTTTGTCTCCCCGGGGGCACGGCTTTGTCAGTCGAATTTGGGGAACGCGGGGAGGCATCCTGAGATTTTCAGAATGAGGAGGGGGAAGTTTATAAACAATTTTAGAATTTTTTGTTAGGTGGGCGGGAGTCTTTCAGAACGAACAACAAACACAGGATTGAAGGGAACGGAAGGATGACATCTTGTGAGGGGGAGCAGATGTCCAAATTTAGACATAGTGAAAAAGATGAGATTGTATAACCATAAAGAAATACATGGAGAGGGAGAGAGAGAGGGAGAGAGGGAGAGAGACAGAGAACGAGAGACAGAGAACGAGAGAGAGCGAGAGACAGTAGAGAGATGATGTTAATTGTAAAAAAAACAAAGGAAAAAAGATATAGCCTAGAAAAACGGAGAAGAACCAGGAAACTCAATATTCAAATTCCAGCCACTTAAATTCCGAGCCCAAATTCGCAACTCCACTACACCGCTACAAGTCCAAAATTTGTTCTACTGACATTTAGTACTACTGCCCCCACTATCAATTACTCAGGCTTCATTTTAATCCAACAAATACCTTTTTCTAGTCGCAAGAAGCCATACAGTTTCGGGCCGCCACGCAGCCCCAATTGCCGATTTTGATCATCGGAAAACGACAAAAATGGGCGGGCATAGAATTGGGAGCGACGCCTCCTACTTGGCAAGGCCTTTAATCATGTATAATCCGTTCGCAAATTACAAAAAAAGTGGTGTCGATGGGCATTGTGCGGAAAGGTGGAAAATGTACACTTCGGGTATGGCCAATTTGGTCCATTCACAAGGAAAATCGCTACAAGACAAAAATCGCAATAACAACTTATTTTCCTCAGTTTTTCGAATGCCGTAATTGATTTTTAGTTTCGTCTACAAAAACTGGTGCTCAAAAATATGGAGTACCTGGTGCTCAGCTAAAATTGACTAAAACAAGCTTTTAATCAATCACAAAATTAAAGTTAAAATGTTCGTCCTTAAATCTGGCGATTTGGTATTTCTTTGCTGGCAAAAGTTTAGAGCTACTACTCCGGTCATTGGATACCGTAAGCAATGCACCTGCTAGAATAATTAGGGCCAAATTCTCGGTACAACACCCGAGAAAGAAAGATTTCCGGTTACTTGGGTGATTTTTGGAAGCTTAAGGCACCTGTTGGAGCAAATTCTATAACGAAAAAATATAGAAAACTTCTGGAGGGCAGCTGCACCTTTTCTAGGAATCGAGAGCGAGAGAGAGAGAGAGAGAGACCGAGAGTGAGAGAGAAAGCTGGAGATCGGAACGAGACGTAGGTCGTAGCCGCGTTTCCCTTACGTAACCGTTTACGGCATTAAAAAGCTAAAATTCGGCCTGGACCGCCCCTTTATACCTATCAAATTTGCCATCCTAGCTAGATTCTAGGTAATATCCATAAATATAATACATCAATCATTAATGTGCTTCCACTTGCCGCGTTGCCAAGCATTATTTTTTGGCAATAAGTCATCAATCTTCTTCCTTGGCAACATCCTGGTCATTGTTTCATAGAACAGGCTCTCAAATGTATTCATAGATCCAAGCCACCCAGTTTTTTGACGTAGGAAAATATTTTAGTGGATAAGTAAAGTGATCCCCCCTCTCCGGTGGCTACCCTCATAAAAAGGCCACTTCCGGCCGGACCAGAAAAAACGCAAAATTGGCCCATCCATAGGGAATTAAGCCAACGCCAGGAAAAGGGTCCATCGCCCGGAGGTCCACCCGCCACCAACACCGGGAGCGAAGGCTTCCTGGTGTTGGCAGGGGGTTAACAATAAACTTTTCAGGCAAGAAATGCA
Organism: Mesorhabditis spiculigera; assembly: GCA_958295435.1. Lineage (NCBI taxonomy): Eukaryota > Metazoa > Nematoda > Chromadorea > Rhabditida > Rhabditidae > Mesorhabditis > Mesorhabditis spiculigera. Next base: position 36,340 of record CATQJA010001810.1, on the reverse strand, counting down.
GTCAAATGTAGATCGAGGTTAAGAGCGAGCAGCAATTAATTAGCATGCGTAGGCCATGGGACATTCGTCAAAAGTCCCGAAGTTTTGATCAGCAACGTGACATTAAGGCTTCCAAAGGGCCATTTCTGGCTACGATATGATACTCTAACGCTAAAAACTTGCGATTCATGTAGCAAAAACCACATCGTCATGGTGCGAGAGGGCGAGAGAGCCAGCGAGCCAGAGAGAGCAGAGAGAGAGAGAGAGAGAGAGAGAGAGAGAGAGAGAGAGAGAGAGAGGAGAGAGAGACTGAGGAGAGATAGTGTGAGCGAGAGTGAGAGAGAGAAAGCGAGTGAGAGAGAGTGGTATAGACGAAGTAGCCAGCAAGCAATTAAAGAATTACAGGCAATAAAGGAAAGAAATGTCGGTTCAATTAGACCTTCCTGGAATAATCGCCGCTTCCGGTTACCCGGGTAAAAAAAATATTTTTCGCCATTTTTGGAACATAATTCCGGAATTTCCGATTGTTTTCCCAGAGGATGTGCCCCGGCCAATGTAAATTTAACTGGAACGGTCGCTATAGAAGTTCAGTTACCTTCCGGAATGGAAATTAAGCCGGAAAAATTGGCCGATTATCAACAGCGCAAAAGCTAAATTTAGCGCTTTTCTGGGCTAAATTTGCAGCCAGAAGCCAAAGAGTCAGGCTCCAGAAAAAGCTGCGGCCGATCCTTTGAATTCTGTCTGAATACCCAGCCAATTCAAGTTGTGTTCTGATATTTGTGCCAAATGCTGCTCAGTGTCACATCGCTCATCAGCCACATAAAAACGTGCCCTCAATTTGAATAGATAGAAAAAATACCAAGAGTAGTCACGGCATTCAAAGGGCAAAGGAGCGGCCCTACCAGTCATAGATGGAAAAACGGCGCGCTAGCGTGAGAGAGCGAGAGAGAGAGAGAGAGTGAGAGAGAAGCAGAGGAAAAAGGAGAAATTGCTTCTCACTCCCCCTCATGGGCCCTAATTCAAATGCCCCGAGGCTATGGTCAGACGCTGCGCCACTTACACCCTCACTTTATGCCTCACTGAAGCCTAGAAGAAGCCGGAAACGGGGGTCAAATGATACGGATGTTCGTTTTCATTAATTTGAGTTCTTAAGTTCAAAACTTCGCAATTTCTTTTAAAGGCTAGCAGTGACGATTAGGGAAAGACATCGAGAATTCTATCCCTTATGCGTGGAAAGACAGAGATCAATTAGGAACGCTTCCCTACGCTCCCACGCTTTTAATAAACTGAGAGAGAGAGAGAGAGAGAGAGAGAGCGAGAGAGAGCGAAAGAGAGAGAGCGCGCGAGAGAGTATGATAGAGCGCGACAGAAAGGCTCAATCAAGATAGCGTTCGAGCGAGAGAGAAACAACATAGTGAGAGAAACAGCAAGTGAGAGGGCGAGAAAGACAGAGAGGCAGAGAGAGAGAGAGAGAGAGAGAGAGAGAGAGGGCGTGAAGAGAATTAAGCCTAGCGAGAAGGCAGTCTAGCAGAGATTTTCGAGGAGTTCGCCGAGATCTTTGAGGAATTTTCGAAAAGGCAGGTTACCAAATATTTGGGAGGAATTCAGATCAGGATTTAGCAGGTCAGGCAAACTAGCAGAAACTCCTTAAAAAGCACTTTCTCTTCCAGTTTCAACGCTAAAAGTCGCCAGACAAGGAAGTCCAGGGTCCGGAAGCCAAGCCACCCCCACCGGAAATGGCAACAAGATCTAACTAGCGTATGTGGGCCCTTTATTCCTTTCGAATTCAAACTACAAAGAATCTCGGTCGCGCATCCGTTTCATCGAAATTCGAGATCCCGTTCTTCCGGGTCCCTCCAAATGACGGGCACCTCCCCAAAAATGCTTGACTGGACAAAGCGAACCCCCGGGTGCAGCGGGGGCTGTAGGGAATAGAGAACGAGCCTTGCCAGATTACGTGCGGTCTTGGGGCTACAAAGATTCCCAATGCGCGTGGGTATTTCTGGTTAGTGGATTTGTCATTTTTCAGAATGCAGGATTGCCAAAACCGTTTTTGTGGCAGCCCGGGTGCAATCCGGGTATCTTCGTCGGATTTCAAGAAGCGAAAAATCTTTCACAAAGCTATCTCTGTCACTATCGCTTCAAAGACGTAAACTTTAAAGTTGAAAAATCAATTATAGAACCATCAATAAATGCGTGAAATATGCCATATTGAAGTTTTCATCAATCCGCTATGACGGACATTCCGAAACGTTCCGGATTCCGGGTGGATTCTCGGGGTTTTTTTGGGGTGTCCCCAAAAGTCCTCCCTTCCTCCGTCGAAGGGCTGCAAAGGTTTCCCATGAACGTGCGAGCCGCGTCTCTCTCTTTCTCTCTCTCTCTCTCTCTCTCTCTCTCTCTCTCTCTCTCTCTCTCTCTCTCTCTCTCCTCTCTCCCTCTCTCTCTCTCCAGAATTCCGAACTACGTGATATTTTGACCCGATCAAAAACTGACACATCGCAGTAGACTCGGGGGAAAGTGCTTCCGCGTCTGGGGTCCTCGAGCTTCCAGGGAAAGTACAATTGGGTTTTCTTGATTAAAACTTGCCAACTCGATATGTTCTATGGTCCAACGAAGGTTTTAAAGGCAAGTAAGGGTAGGATCTCATAAGCCTTAGCTTAAGCGTATACCTAAGCTTAAGCCTAAGCGTGACGCATGCCTAAGCCGAAGGAACTAATTTATCATAGGTTCTCTGAAAGTAATACGTGATTCTAGTTTCCTCTCTCCTCCGTGACCAAGCATTCGGCGCGTTCTGAAAAACAGGAACCGGAAGTCGAGAGGTGGAAGGTGGAGAATTCCTGCTTTTCATCAAGGACGACAACAATAAACATTTCTAGGGTTGGAACTTGAGCGAAGATCAAGGTAAAACGCGCGGAAGCGATTCCCATAATCTTTTTTGCTAAATGCGACATGTGGGCCTTTAAAAGCTGGACAAATAGCAAAATTGCGTTACTGTACGAGGTAAAAAATTCTAAAGAAAAATTTTTATTAAACCTTTTTTTGAAATCACGACGCCCAGCCCACTCTTGGCTTCCATTATGTATGTGACTTCTTGACGTCGAACGGCAATTTTTTTGCCCTTGTCAACCCCCAAAAGTGGTGAAAAGGAAGTCGACATCAGGGCCACCAAGGGCCTGGGTCCCGCCGGGAAATAACCTTTTCATCCCCTGGCTGTGGGACAACAATGACCTTAAGTATTCGAGCGCCAGGGGGGTCCCGGATGGAATGGCCAGCACCCAGGACCTAGGCGGGAAAATTGGAAGTTTGATGGCACAAAGTCAAGTCTTGTCTTGCGGGACCGGGACAGGAAATGAAAACATTCTGGACGTAAGGGCGTAAATTTGATACTTTTAGACTGGCTAGGATATATTTGGCATTAAAGGCTGATTAAGTGCTCAAATGTCGACAGCCATGGGCTCGAGAGCCAAAATCTCGACACCGATAGTTTCGACAGCCAAAAATCCGAAAAACCATAATCCCAACCAATAATCCCGGCATGCAACATCCCGATACACAGAATCCCGACAATCATAGTTCCGACAGCTAAAATCCCGACAGCCGAAATTCATAGCGCCACAATTCCAAAAACCATAATCCCGACACCCCAAATTATTACAGCCAAAATCCCGCCAACCATAATTCCGAGACCAAAAGGCCGACATGTAAAATATTTTCTTAAATGGAGGTAGCATTCGTACAGGCGTCAGAATGTGTCGGGACTTTACCTGTCATCAGTCTGGATGTCGGCATTTTGGATGTCGGTATTTTGCCTGTCGAGATATTGGCTGTCAGGATTTTGGATGTCGGGATTATGGTTGGGATCCATTGATTAAGCCGCGACTAGAGAACTTTGACAACTTTCTTACCTGCAACTAGACGTTACCATTAATCGAGGTCCGACATGCTTAATCAGCCAAAACGTACCCAAAAATAGAAAGACATTCACAAAGCTGCTACACGCAATGTTTTCTCGACCTTTCCAAGTTCACTGAGCAACTTACGAGCCAAGTTTAGCCGTAAATTGGTGCCCCGCGTAACATGCAAGGACACTCGGTTCAGGATTTATGGAGATTACCCTGGCGCGGGGTTGAAATTTAGTGCACAAATTGGCGTGCCGGAATCGGTTAGGTATTGAGTAGTTCTTTTTATTATATTTCGTGAAAATACCGAGACTCTTTCCAATGCAAATGTAACAAGATCTTAAAAATCCGTAATTCGCTTCGATTGGCTCTGAATAGAGCAAAGTATTACCCAACCAAGAAGCAATTATCAAAAGGTTAGCATTTGCAAAGTTGATTTGCGCACTGAAATCGGATACTTAATGAAAAAATCTTCTCTAGACCCGTTGATTTCGTGTTTTTAATGCGCTTGGCTATATGATCTCGAATAACCTTTGTAAGGCCTAAATTTGGCGGAAATAATAGGAAGCAATCGCAACATATAATGTCATTTGGAAAAAGAGTAATTTCCGTTTTACAAATGTCAATATTTGAGTAGGGAAAAAACAAGAAAATAGAAAGAGAGATCGAGAGAGACACGGAGGAGAGCGAGAGAGAGAGAAGAGAGAGAGAGGGAGAGAGCGAGAGAGAGAGACTTTCTCGCGCCCAGTCTACTCTACTGTGAAGCTTCACACCTTTAATTTCCGTGTCCCTGTAGAATTCCAAAGTATGGTGTTGTTTTTTTTCAGGCATCGGAATTCAGAAGTGAACGACAACAATGGGAGGGCGGATGCCCTTTCTAGGCTGCGCAAAATCTCTTTCCCTTGTCTAGGAGCTTTAGCTTAGCTTTGCTAATTCTGTTGCTTGATAATCTACTTCCGGTGCTTAGTAATAGTTGTTATCGTTTTAGGGCACCTGGCATTTTGCGAGGCGTCATCTATCTTCAAAAGGACACGGATGTCTGCTCTTTCAAATTTTAGAAAAGGAAGGCTTATTTCGGAAGTTTGTAAATGGCACTTATTGTTATTCATTCTTATTGGCATCTGGGTACTAACCCAACTTTTTGCATGGATGCACATAAGAACGTTAGAAGGGGAATGAGCAGTTATGAGAGCGATCGAAAACGTGAAAGATTAGAAAGAGAATGAGTGAGTAAGCGTAAGATAGAGAGAGAGAGAGAGAGAGAGAGAGAGAAAGTGAGTGAGAGAGAATGAGAGAGAGAGAGAGAGCGAGAGACAGAGCGAGGCAAAGAGATAACGACAGAGCGAGAGACAGAGAGCAAGAGCCTTAGTGAGAGCGAGCGAGAATGAGAGAGCTAGGGAGCGAGAAAGCTGGAGAGAAAGACGCAAAGAACCTAAATTCAGCTCCCAAGTTTCAAAAGTTCAACCCATGTATTTTTCTACACAGTACAGCGGCTGGCGAAATTTTTCGGCTTTCCCTTGAGATACCCACCCTCATAATCCAATTTCACGCCCGGAAATTAGAAGGCAAAAAAGTAAAGAAAAAGGCAAGTTAAACGAATTATGCAGAAGCTCAAGCCGGGTACTTTCCGTTCCGCTTGGGTCAAGCCAGAAGACAAAGTTTGGATTTTTTGAGAAATTAGAACCCGGAATTCCCACCCACTGGTCCTCCATTTTGACCGGAAGTTGAAAATCCGATTGAATCGGGTTCAGTGACATCCGGTATCAACAGGCCATCCTGGAAAATTTCGGGAAAAAGTGGCCTGATCTCTAATTCAACGTCAGACAAAAAGTGAGGGAAGGATGGGCACGTTCGTGAGGATAGGGAATTCAGGAAATCTCGAAAATAGATCGGTCCGAATTTTCGAGGACATTGAACTCCAGCTTTAGTCTATCCGCTTCTTACTACAATTCTCAAAGATTAAATCACAGTTTACAATGGCTTAAAATCTTTGTGACAAAAAAATCTGCTTGAAATGGAATTTAAAATGCTTAAAGGGCTGCCGACGCCATGTGTCGATCCCCCCTCATCAACAAAATGGCAAGTAGCCAACAGGGGAGAGAGCGCGCCCAGGGGAGAGGCGCAGAGACATTTTCTTTTCCGGGCGTAATCGATTGTGTATGCCGTCGGCATCCCTTTAAATCTAATTATTTCGGCAAATCTTAAATCTTAAATTCTTAAGCTCTTTAGCAAAACTAATTATAAATATTATATTTCAGCAGCAGCTAAAAATATTCTATAAAAATATGTCCCTGTGGAAAACTATGCAGATCCTGCCCCCTTTTGCACACAAGGGCTCAATAATCAGACCGCTTACGCAAGCTAACGGGCTGAAAAAGATCTTTGCGGGATAATTCGAGATAATTTACGCGCGACACCCTCTAACAAGCTAACAACAATTCTGCGAAAATACGAGTTATTTT
>CATQJA010001810.1:0-25000 GCA_958295435.1 Mesorhabditis spiculigera | reverse complement strand
TAGGAAAAGCTGAAAACTTCTAGTCATTGCGACGCCTGACGCTATACGTTGTACGTGATTTTCTGAAGCCTACGGCTGCGTCGCGTGTCTTGTGCATTTCCATACCAAACCCCATTTTTTAGCGATACGCGACGTGCCAGTGCGCGTTCAGTCGGTGTGCGGTCGGCCAGTGCTTCATAGGGAGCTAGTTATCGATCTTGACTTCATTGGATTCACGAGGTTTTTATAAAGCGAAGCAACTTTCTGTAGATTCTGTTCCTTCGGGAAGTGCACAAATAATGCAAATGTAAGACGACTTCACGAAAATCTTGAATGTAGCTACGCAGCGCGTATATCCATGTAACTGTATGTTGTACGCAACTGTACGGTGCCGGAGTTTTCGCTACCTTTCAAGGCCTAACCGGGGCCAAACGGGCATCTACGATACGCAAGTGTGGTTGGTGTGGTGGGTATGGCTGCTACGATTTTTCGAAACTTGGAAAATCATACTGTTTCAGCAAGTGGCCGCAAGGGAAAAGTCGCTCACCTGGAGTCCAGGCAGTTGGTAAGAGCGGACAGCCAACGACAGCTTCGGTTTAATTACCCAAGTTTGAGGTTAGCATTAACCCCGAGACCTCCACGAGTGTCTCGAACAAATTTTGGAAGGCATTTCCTTCGGGAAGTGCACAAATAAGGCAAACGTAAGACGACTTCACGAAAATCTTCAATGTGGTTACGCAGCGCGTATGGACGTGGTACGCAACTGTACGGTGCCGGGGTTTACGCTACCTTTCAAGGCCTAACCGGGGCCAAACGGGCATCTACGATGCGCAAGTGTGGTTGGTGTGGTGGGTATGGCTGCTACGATTTTTCGACACTTGGAAAATCATACTGTTTCAGCAAGTGGCCGCAAGGGAAAAGTCGCTCACCTGGACTCAATGCAGTTGGTAAGGGCGGCCTGCCAACGACAGCTTCGGTTTAATTACCCAAGTTTGAGGTTAGCATTAACCCCGAGACCTCCACGAGTGTCTCGAACAAATTTTGGAAAGCATTTCCTTCGGGAAGTGCACAAAGAAGGCAAACGTAAGACGACTATCACGAAAATCTTGAATGTGGTTACGCAGCGCGTATGGACGTTGTACTCAACTGTACGGTGCCGGGGTTTACGCTACCTTTCAAGGCGTAACCGGGGCCAAACGGGCATCTACGATACGCAAGTGTGGTGGGTATGGTTGCTACGATTTTTCGAAACTTGGAAAATCATACTGTTTCAGCAAGTGGCCGCAAGGGAAAAGTCGCTCACCTGGACTCAATGCAGTTGGTAAGAGCGGCCTGCCAGCGACAGCTTCGGTTTAATTACCCAAGTTTGAGGTTAGCATTAGCCCCGAGACCTCCACGAGTGTCTCGAACAAATTTTGGAAAGCATTTCCTTCGGGAAGTGCACAAATAAGGCAAACGTAAGACGACTTCACGAAAATCTTCAATGTGACTACGCAGCGCGTATGGACGTGGTACGCAACTGTACGGTGCCGGGGTTTACGCTACCTTTCAAGGCCTAACCGGGGCCAAACGGGCATCTGCAATAAGCAACTCAATTTGCACCTAAACGAGCATCAAAAATAGTTCTGAACAAACTTTGGTACGAAACTTTTATCTATCTAGTCAAGTATCTCGATTGAGGTGATTTTTAGGTCCTGGGGACGCATTCCCACGCGTTGCGTATATCGTTTTTTTGATGCTGGAACATTTGATGGTTGTCTCCAACGACACGCAACGGGTCTGCTAAGTGTCTTGTAACGACTGGTTTTTCCGGAAAGCCATCTATTCTCCTGTGATTTTTTGGAAAATGTAAGACCGCAACGGACCTGCTACCATTCCTGTCAAAATCGCAATAGCCATACACCCGACAGCGAAACTCCGGACCCCAAGGTAGGAACCGGACACTATGCCGACATCCGTAGGCCTAGAATACGGTAATTGACGATGCGGACACATGCCAAGTAACCACTTTAAAATGGTTTTTGCGTAATAGATGCTGCTTTGAAACACCTTCTTATCGGTTTTCAATTTGTCGATTTTAAGCTTGTCGGTATTATGACTTTCGGGATTTTCAGCTATATAATTTTTCATCAATTTTTGCAAGACGAGGGTAATTTACCTTGTCACAAGTTCAACGAGTCCGTATTCTGTTCCCACAACACATCGTGATCGTTTGTTGGTTTTTGGGAGCAAAAAAATTGTTCTGCTTTCTCATGCACTCGAGGGGCAGTCTGATCATCAGCCTGGGGAAAACAAAATATCGTGTTTTAATTGGACTGCCAAGAGATTATCCGGTCAGAGGGCGGGTGTATAAAGCCCAGATGATCAGCGCGACCACCGATGTTCGGACTCTATAAAACTACAGTATGCTTTCTGGTTATCAGGACCTAAGTTTTTTTAGCTTATTTGATACGCTACACTACGGCTCCATTAGTTTTTGACAACGGGATTCGATCCCCGACCACGCAACTTTTAACCTCGTCCGTGCTTTAATGCTAAACTATTCAAGGTATGCACGCGAGGCTCCTCACAACACTTTTGTTGGCCTACGGACTCCTGGCCCTTTGCCAAGCCGCCAACTGTCCATCGGATACGCCTCCGACGAAATGCGGTGCGGCTATGGACGCTATTCTGAAGGCCCTGGGAAAGCCACTTGTGTCGAAGAAGACAATGTGGGGTGTGAGTTTTCGAAATGATCAGGTAGAGAGCGTGAGAGGGAGAGAGCGAATGAGAGAGCAGTAGAGAGCGGGAGAGCTAGAGAGAGAGCGAGAGAGCGAGAGATAGAGAGCGAGATATAAAGAGCGAGAGAACGTGAAGGCAAAGAGAGTGGGGGAAAGGGAGAGAGAGAGAGAGAGAGAGAGAGCAGGAAAGAGCAGGAGAGAGCGGGAGAGAGCGGGAGAGTGCGACAGAGAACGTGTCTGATACAGGGAGTGAGAGCTACAGTAGTGAGAGCGACGCAGAGAGAAACGAAACTAGCAACCTAGCAAGAGCGAGAGAGATAAAGAGAGAGAGGGGAGAGAGAGAGAGGGGGGGAAGCGGAGAACGAGGAGAGAGAGAGAGAGAGAGAGAGAGAGAGGGAATGAGGGAACAAAACAGATAGCTTTTCTTCCAGTTCGCGTCCGGCGCTCCCGCCGCGATCGTCGCCTTCATCAAATCCCGCAAGAACTGCAACCCTCCGACAATGTGCGAAGTTGGGAATCGTATGTCATAAAACGACTCCTTGAGCGCTTGATATTTTTAGTGCTCATCAACTACACCAGCGACAACCTGCCCACGCTAATGTCGTGCGCGATGGCCAACGAGCCGGCGCTGTGCGCGCAGCTTGTGGGTGACGCCACGGCGGTGATGGGCACGTGTTCGGTAAGTTAAGGAGAGATCTTGGATAAAAACCCTTTTAGTCCAAAGGCTACGACATCGACAAAATCGGCACCGCGCTGGCGTGTGGCGCCAAGGAGACGCTGGAGCCGCTGTATAACTCGTCGGTAAACACTAAGCTTACGGTTCATTCCGATTGTGCGTAGGCGCTTTGAAATATGTGGTTTGCCTGAACTTATCAATACCTAAACTTTATCCAGATCGTCCCCGCCTACAAGAAGTGGTGCAACAAGCTCGATGTGACGCAGGTTATGAACCAGATTTGTACGGTCATCACCGGAGTCCTGAACAATAACGCTATGCTGCAGAAGTTGTTCAATGTAAGAGAGAGAGAGAGAGAGAGAGAGAGAGAGAGAACGTGACAGAGATAGATAGAGATAAATAGAGAGAGAGACTGAGAGAGAGAGCCAGACAAAGAGAGCGAGAGAGAGCGAGAGAGCCCAAAGAGAAAGTTTGTTCGACCGATTGACAAAAAGAGCGAGAGCGCTAGGGAGAGAACGCTAAAGATAGAGAGAGCGAGACAGGGAGAGAGATATGAGAGAGAGAGAGAGAGTGAAATGCATTTCATGCTAAATCTTGTTCAGAATATGAAAGCCCGCTCGTATGTCGGCTGGCTCCTTGACCTCGCCGATCCGAAACTCCCAAAGTACTGGGCGAGGTACCAAAGCTTCAGGGACAAGTCCACGGTACGTGTACCTACTACCGTAGTACGGTTACAGTTAGAGGCAGGAGGGTAGAGATGCGGTTCATGGGACCGTCTAGAGTACTTTAAGCGCAAAAAAAAACTTTCCATATTTTGGTCTCAATACATCGATCGATATTAATTTAAGGTGGCCTGTCTGACGAAGCCGATGACGTGCAACTGCTCGGTTGTTGTTAGCGGTATGGCCGGCGAGATGACGTCGGGATGATATGTGAAATTTACGGAAAATAATCATTAACTCATACTGCGTTGGGAAATAAAAGCGTTAGTCCGATGGTGCAAGTACAAATCATTTCAACCCAATAAAGCATGGATTTCCGTTCGCGATTTCCAATGCTTTCCTCAACACAACACGCCTGCAAAGGCTCTAAAAGATGCCCTTGGCAACGCTCCGTGCAAACAAATTATGACTCATTGTCCCCTCACCGCTTCTTTGCCCTCACTCTTTTCGACACGTGGCACAACATTGGTGTCCCGGAATGAGGTGGAGCCTTTGTGTTGGCCTGGTTTTTGCTTAAAATGGTGGACTTGAGGCCGAGGAGTTACTAATTCCATTTTGCATCTGCTTTTTCTTACCTTTGCGGACCTTTTCACGCAATGTTTGAATGGATCTGGGATTGGTGGATGGCGCTGTTGATGTATTTGGGTAGGTTTTGAAGCCGAGTTTAGCTGAAATAAAATTATAAATGTCTTATGAGTTTAAGAAGATTTTTATTCGAAGAAAAACCTTGCGAAAATGAATTTTATAAGCCTCAAAGGTTTCCTAACCACAAAAGCTAAATTAAAGTTAAAATAAATAAATTTTTGCAGCCCGCATCCAAAGTGCCTCCAAATTTTCGGTATTTTCGGGATTTTTGTCGGGCTTTTTGCAACGTCAATTAAACAAAAAATCATTGTCATTAAACTTAAGGTTTTCCTAGTCTCTGTATTTCGTGACTTTTAGGCTTCAAATGTCACTACAAGATCCTGCTGACCGGGTTGGATGATTCTGGGAAATCGACGCTACTCCATATGCTCGCTGATGAGCCAAAGGCGCAAAGGCTCGAAAATCCTCCAGGAATCCGGGCGACTTGTAAGTTAGTACGGTAATACTGATATTTTATTTTTTTAGTCGGAGAGCAGTTGATCTTTGATGAATTTCATATTCATGTCTATGATTTGGGTGGCATGCCTTTACGTAAGTTGTTACAAGTTTTTTTCTGAGTCGACTAGTTTTGAAAAACTGTTTTTCTAGCGAAATTAGCTGGTTTTAGTTTTTTGTTTTGGTATCAAAATAAGGTCCTAAAAATTCGTAACTCACCTTTACAGCTGGCGGAAATTTTAGGCGGCAACTTCCTACCTTTGATGCCATAATATTTTTGATCGACGCTACGGATAAAGCGCGATTTGCGGAAGCCAAAGAGTGGATGAAACCGATTTTGGCAGACATCAGGGTAAGCGTTAAGATTCTATATTTTCTAATTTTTATGGGTTTTCAGATCCCAGAGATCCCGATCTTAATCCTGGCCAACAAAATCGATCGCCCGAATGCTGTCGACGAGCATGAAATCATTTTCCAGTTTGGGCTGGAGGAAATGTGTACTGGCAAAGGTAGAATTAAACGATTTATTTAGCTTCAATTTTGCAAAAGAAATGTCGGAATGAATTTTTGAGCAATGGTGATGGTTTTGGAAGTGCATTCATTAAGACCTATGCATTTTTTAAGAAGCCAGCCTACCCGAAAGACCGCTAGAAGTGTTCATGACGTCAATCGTAGCAAGACAAGGCTATGGCCAAGGATTTAAATGGTTGCAGCAACGATTGAGGGAATAAATAGCGCAACGCAAAACAATCCGGCGTGCACTCATGCTAGCAGATATTACATCATATGTACAGGCGAGAACCAGGAAAGGAAAGGGCCGACCACGCGAAGCAAGTCTGATTCCCGAAAATTACGACACGAAACATTTGTGCATGGGAATTTCGTAACTTCAGAACCACTTCAACCACTTCCGGACGATCCGGGGCGCATGGGATACGAACATCCACCTTTCTTCGTTGCGTTCTGGTACCTGAAAAACCATTAATGCGTTGCATCGTTACATAAATATGGGGAAAGATATTTTTCTGTTAAATATGCCGTATTTTCATCATTTTTGGGGATTTTTTTCAACGCCATCCGATAGAGCGTCGAGACATACACTAATATTTTTATTTTGAGCCTACAATAATGTAAAATAAAGAGGTTATAGCCAAAACCTTCCGGCTGGGGGGGAGTAAACCGTAGCCAAATATGGCATACAACTTTGTCAAATTAAAATTTGCAAAGCCTACATAGCCATAGAGCTCCTGCGCAAGGGCGGCGGGGTCGAACTGCTCAAAATCAAAATCGGCCTCGGTTGCCTGGTTGCTGAATGATGGCCCGCGATTTCTGAACTCCCGATAGATTGGCGTCTCGCTGATGTAGACCGATTCCAACCCGACTGGCGGGCGGATTTCGTGGCTGCCGCTAGCGAATGTCTGGAAACTCGCGGACAGCTTGCGCCCCTTCTACAAGGAACAATGTTGCGTTTTTGGGCTACCAAACCTTTCTCAAGGCTCCGTTTAACATTTCACTCGCTTGCTTCGCACACAGTTCGGTCGATTTCGGCTGGCAGCAACTGAGATACCGATAAGGTTTCGTAACGAGCAAACTATACTATTCGATTATTTTTAGGATGAAATGGTTCCCGCCGAGTGGCGGAACGTTTAGCTGGTCATTTTGATAAAATTCCTGAAGCTCCGACCTTTGCAGTTCTTCAAAACATTTTCTAGAGAAGGGTTAGTGCGGTTATTTGTTAAGAAGTTACCTCCCTGGTAACAAGCTCCCACAAAACAACCCCAAGCGACCATAGATCGTCTTGACGATGGCACTGAAAACAAGAAAGCATGCTGAAACTGAGGACTCTTTATGTGAAAGTCCAACGAATTTATTTTTACCTTTACTACTACTTTATAGAGTCTTTATTACCCTAGGAAATGTATATCCCTGCTCAAGAATTCCATTTCACACTTACATACCTCGCTCTCGAACAGCTGTCGCGGGTGCATATATCGCAAAGTTCCCGTGTCGCTGCCCAAGCATCCGGATCCTTCGTTGAGGGATATATTGTAGTCGGCGATCTTCACGATTCCATTCTTGTCGATGAAGATGTTTGCCGGCTTGATATCGCGATGCGCAATATTCAGCTCGTGTAGATGGCTGATACCCGACAGCATTTGGGAGGCCAATGTTGCCACACCATCGTCCGTGTAATTTATTGACGGCTCCCAGATAACTAAATGCGGAACTTGAAAGTTGATCGATGGTTGGGTCTGAATACAGCTAAGCAGCGCCCGCGTTGTCACGCGTAGTGGCGGCCAGGGAATCCTTGGGGGGCCTTCCACCCAGTGACGTGGTCACGTGGTCCGATAACGACTACGTCAGCATGCCCTGCTAATCAATTTTGGAGATGGCGTCATTAATTTTTTACTGGATACGTAACGGCTAGCAATTGTCAACGCGTTGTCAGGCAGCGTGTAGAACAACTCGCTTTCAAAAGCAAGCTGACCTAGCGATGGCTAACAGCATAGATATAGAAAATCCGGAATTACGTCCGGAAAGCGCAGATGCACGCCCGCACATGATTCCGCGGTGTTCGTGAGTAGGCCGGCGGATAGTGCGCCAGACGGGGTGCAGACACACAGGGGAGGGGTGGGGCGCGGAATAAGGCGGCGAAAGAGTGAGGCTAGACTATGGGGCACGGGGGAAGAGAATAGGGGGCGGGGCCAGAGTGCGGATTCTCCCTTCCCTGTATGCCTGCCATCCTGTCCCGGTCAAAGAACATAACTGGCAAGGGCGGAATGCTGTGGCCCGGGTACTGGGACGTACGACTATAATAGCGTCACTCCTCTCGCTCTTTGCCTCATCTCTCTACGTGCATAACTATGCACTGTTGGAAGCGTACGCCTATAACCTTACCTTTCTCCAGGGTATACGGCAGAAAATCGAATATCAGCACGCCATACTGCTTTCCGTCAGCCTTACACCGGAATTTTTGAATCCTATTTTCTTCCTTGATCAGCATGAGGTTTTCGTGAGGTTTGCAACGCAGCTCCAGGTTTCGCTGCTTCTCGCGCTCGAAATGTCTGGTATTAATGGGAATCTCCGACCCTTGTTTCTCCGGCAGCGTGTAGATTTTCCAGACGGTCGCCCTGTAAAATATTAATTTTGGGTTAGTAGAAGGAGAATCTAGCAAATTACGACAACCTTCACCAACATTGTCTTATCAATCAGCACATAACGGCTGTCAGTTTTCCCATAAATCTCGTGATCGTGGTGGAAAGCAAAATCTGATGGATACCACACCATTCTCGTGCGGATTTGGTGGGAGGCTCGACCCTTCCCGAAAATAAAGCCGATCCTCGCTACAATACCGTAGAATTGGCCACTAAAATCCAACTTTATACGGACCAAGTCAGGTCTATGCAACCTTCATAAGGGGTCGCAATCAGAAATAGGGTAAATGGCCATGTGCTTATCACTCCGCCCCACCGGCTAATTTGATCAATTCAAGGAATTGTCTTGCGTAACAAAATCATATGGATGAGGTATCGCAGCGGTCCGGCCCCTAATAAAACGTCCGGTAGCTTTGGGAAGAAGGGAAGACCGCAACACGTGCGATAGACGCGTCGCGCAATTGGGGGCCTGGGCAGCTAAAAAGCGGTTGCTATTCCGCGCACCCGCACGCAACGCGCGAAAAACAAGTACAGTACGCCCTTTCCCTTGAACCATCTGGACCGAACCCATGGGCGGTTTTGGTATGTCATCAGGGCCGTAACAAACCCAAATTTCGGGGGGCGACCCCAAAAATTTTTCACTAATATGACGAAAATTACAGCGCCGCAGGCAAAATTTTTGAAAACAGAGGGTTTACACTAAAACTAGTGTTAAAAATAGCCAAAAACAGCGCCGCAGGCAAAAAATTTTTTGGAAAAATGAAATCATAAGGGTCATTCGAAATGAAATCATTCGAAAACACTTTATATTTGATTACTAGGTCACAGGGACCACCAGGAAAAAAATTGGTTCTCCCGGAATCCTAAAGAACCGAAATCTGACCAAAACTGATCGATCTGTGCCATTAACAACTCCGTAAAGGTAAGCTCGAGAAGCACATGGGTTTGCTGCATATTTTTATTATAATACTTCCTAAACATATTTTTATATATGTGCTTCAGCCATTATTCAGGGAATACATCCGATCCCTCGCTCGTCCTCTTTCTGCCCGCCTGCCATGGACTGTGGTTGGGCGCTCTTTCCACCGTAACCGCCACTTCACGTCTGCGCCACCCACGGTCCGGGATCCCTTGAGTTTGATCCTTGATAATTTAGACACTGTTTTAATTATTTATTTTTATACCAAAAATACCCTCAAATAAATATACCTCAACGGCAATTTTTGGCAAGCGAGTAGCTAGCAAATTTAAAAAATTACGAGTTCGATACGCTTGAAAACTTTGATATTGTTGTATTAACCTTCAAAAACCATTATATTAACTGCTTTTATGTCTTTTTAATCGGTCAATTATCCATTTTTTGACGCCACTTTTTTACAGGTTAGCACGAGATGGCCAACAAGCCCCCTTCTATGATGGCATTCCGGGAGAAGATTCTCGACGAGTTACACCCAGAAGTTTTGAATCTCCGCGTCGTTCCTGCACAAACTGTGGTATGAATTTAGACGGCGGTTCTGTTCTATTTCGCGTGGGGGAAAAAACTGTGCGGGGGGAAATTTTCTTCGTTTTTTTTATAACTCTTTTATATTTTGCTATTTTGAATTGTAATTAAAACTCTTAGTATATTTTTTCACGCTCTATCGAATGGCATTAAAGAAATTTTTTTTAAAGTTATCAAAAATGTCGAAAACTAGCTTTCGACTCCACGATCCCATGTGGAAACACCGAATAAACCTTGTTTTTGCCATAACTATTTTATAAAACAATATTTTAAGATGAAATTAAAACTCTGAGTATATTTCGATCGAATGATTCTTTTCTCTATCGAATGACGGGTTCAAAATATCGAAAAACTGGCGAAAATGCCGAAAACTAACATTCCGGAACCAGTTTCAATAGTTTTTTTTGGTTTTTGCTATAACTTTTTTATATTATAATATTTTTAGCTAAAACAAAAACTCTTAGTATATTTTTTGATGTCTATCGAATGGCGTTGCAAAAATCCCGAGAAAATAGCGAAAAGATGGAAGGTTCCGCGAAGCATATTTCCCCCGCACGGTTTTCCCCCACGCGAAATAGAACAGAACCTAGACGGCTTTTATCGTAGTTTTGACAATTTTGGAGCTATCATAACTATAATTAGTTTTTCAAAACCTGCTTCAACAACTTTTTTAGCACAATTCCACCGGCGTGCTCGTCTACGATTTGTACTATAGCAAAGAAGAGTTGACGGATCTTTGGAATCGTCCCAGCCAATCCGAGCCCGTCACAATATACGCGTCGGTGAAGAAGATGACGATGTCGTATCGTAAAAATCGGGTAAGTTTTTGCTTTTTCATGATTTAGCAGTTTTCGCGGTTTTATCTTTCTCTAATTTGCCTAAAATATGGATAAATCGAAAAGGGCGTTGTAAATAACTTTATTTTCAGGCGGCCCTGATGAACAAGTGGGCAGAACCCAAGGAAAAATATTGCGAGTTGACGCCGGACGAATGCACGATCTACTCGTATATCGTGGACCAGCTACGGAGCGACGAAGTGAGCGGTGTGTGCTATGAAAAGTTGGTGGGTTTTTGATAGCTTTTTATTAGGAATCTTTTTACTTACTATTTGCTTTTTTTTAGCTCAACGTGGTCACCTGGATTTGGCGCGAATCGCTTCCACTCGGGTTCATCCACCAGAAATACATCACGAGGCGCCCGGTGACGCCCGAGGAAAAGGCGCAGATCTTGAAACAATGCCATCGGGATGCGTATTATCCAGGTAATTTAATATTACTTTACTGGTGTGCTCTCAAAATTGTTGATAGTTTGTTTTGAGCAGAATTTAGCAAAATCGGGGAAAAACAACCTTTACTTAGGATCCATGCTAAGATAAATAGAATGACCTTTTCTACACCGCTTCTTACTTAAAAGCTAGAAAGTTCGCAATTTTTTTGCATACCTTGCATTTCCTGGAAACCATTATAGAATACCTGTTATTACATTACTAAGCCCACCTAGAATTGTCGCAAAAATTCGTTTCTCCACCCCCGATTTTACAAAAGCATATTTTTTTGTTTTCAGTTGTCACCCAAGAATACCGAAGGCGACGCGATTCACGGCATGCCTGCAAAGGGAACCGTTTTCACGTCATCCCGGAGGGCGGTCTCGAAGGAATCGCACCGTATTTGGGCCCGTCAAGGCTCCCGGTCGGCGCCAAGTTCATCACGGCCGATCTGAAAATTCGGCGGAACATTCGAGCGCGACCCACTAACGCTCCACCACTCCTCATTCGCCGCTTGATCATTGAAGGTTTGAAGCATTTTCATCGTATTTTACGTCGTTTTTACCTTTTTCAACCAAAAATTGCGAGCTGAAACTTTTTGATGTCCAAGTTTTTTAGAAGTTTCCATATTCTGAATATATATAAACCAGTGGAAAAAGTCCGCTTCGCGGCCCTTTTCCACTGGACTAGAGTGCGGCTTATTCAAACCGGGTTGAATAAGATTTCCGTTATTCAAATCAAACCGGTTTGATTTGAATACGGGGATCCTTATTCAAACCAAACCCGGTTTGAATAAGGATTCCCAACTCAAACCAAACCAAACCGGTTTGAATAATTTGAACAAGGTTTGAATAAGAACCAGTCTCCGAAACAGTCTGTTTTCGGCACCATTTTTGCGTTTTGGCACCAATCCTTCTGTGACTTCACTTTAGGGTGGTTCAGCAGCATTCCTGCCAGGTTTTGGGGATAGCGGATCACTTCGAGACCTTTTCTTCAGCGCTGCTAAGGTTATCCCGACCATTTGGATGCTTGTGAAAGGTTGTGAATGCCAAGCCTATCGTTGAAAAGTGCGTAAACCCCGTAAATGATGCCAATTTCATCATTATATTGATCGCACAAGGTTTTAGAAGGGATGCCTCGAAAACTTAGCCGATTAGCATCCATCCAATCGATTAACATGCTGATTTGCCTGTTGTTCAAACCAATTCAAACCAACTCAAACCGGGTCGGTTTGGTTTGAATAACGGATCCTTATTCAAACCAAACCGGTTTGATTTGAAAAGCATATTCTTATTCAAACCGCCCTTATTCAAATCAAACCGGTTTGAGTCGCGATTTGATTTGAATAAGCCGCACTCTACCACTGGACCCCGTCTAGGACCCATGAATTCTCTTTCCTTTGTTTAAAGCCTGCGGCGCAAGTACGTTGTTCAAGGAGCCATTCTTTGGCCTGCGGCGCGAGAGCCTGGATCAAGGACCCTTTCTTTGGCCTGCGGCGCGTCAGAGCCGAGCGGGCTCAAACTCCGCGCTAGAAACTTTTGCCTGCGGCGCTAGTTACTGGGTGTTCTCGAGAATCTAGCCTGCGGCGCAAGAGCCTATCAGACTGACCCATCCTCGAGCCTGCGGCACAAGGCCTGGGTGAAGGACCTTCTTCGGCCTGCGACTAGATCGAGGAGCCAAGCCTAAATATCGCATAGACGAGAAAGACAGAAGATGTTTGCTGCTAAACCACCAAAAAGCAAAAACCCAATTTCGCCCAGGATCCGAACCTATGTCCTTCCGCGTGGTAGCCCGGGAGCTAACCCCATACACCAAGAGGCACATGGGGACGGGGGGGGCAGGAAAGGCCTCTTCCGTCCTGGGAGGGGGCGGGGAGGTAAAGGAAAGGCCGAGCCCATGCCCCGGGCGGGGGCCCTTCTGGTCACTTTACAAAATTCCATTTTTGAGTCTCAATCTGCTGAAAATTTGTAAAGATAATAAGATGCGCATGATCCCCACCATCGAAAACATAAGTGGTCCAAATTACAGACCGAAATTCCATCTGGGCTTCGAGTTATGGCCCGAACACCACGGCACTTGGCCGATTTTGTTAAGGACTTTTTAGAAAAATGCTCATAAAAACTTTATTTTACAAAAACAGACAACGCAAAATTATATATCGGGAGAATTCGATTTTCAATCTACCCACCAAAAATTAGAGCCCGATTCGGTCTGGTAATCGAGATATCTTCTGAACAAACCTTTGTTCGGCCAAAATGTTAAGGATTTTTCACTATTATCCTTGTAAAATCGTTAAATTAAGGAATTTCGAGAAACAAAAAATTGCTTCACTGACAAATGTGTTTCTCCACCTACATGCCAAAAATCAGCCGGAAATTCGGCCTGGTGGCCGAGAAATCGGCTGAACAGAAAACAAACATACTTTTCTCGCTTATAGGATAGGATTTCCTTATACACTTTATATTCGATTACAGGGTTATCTGATTACCCTTCTTAGATAGCGACGGTTTTTCAACTTAAAAGTTGTAAACACAGTTGTTATAATGCTCGAAAAATTTTAACCTTTTGATCCAAATTCCAAAAAATGGTTTTAAGGCTTGTAAAAACCGGAATTTCTAGAAGCTCTATAAAATTAGTATAGCTTGTGGTTAGATGATAAAAAAGAACTACTCCTGCCTTCCGCTAATGTACTAAATCCGTTTTTTTCCAGATTTCGAAGAATTCCTGAGCGAGGGCTTCCTCTGCGGCCGGTTCTTCAGCGGCAACCAGTTCATGGTGACCCCGGTCGGCAAGGGCAGAAGGAGGGCTTGTGGATGTACGCTGGATCTGTGCGATACTTGGGAGATTGCTGTCGACGAGAAGACCGAAGAATACATCGAATTCCGGCGGCCAGACGGGAACGAGGAAGCCGACGTTTTACAGTTGGTACGGCCGACTGAGAAACAGGTGATTTTTGGTAATTTCAACACAGGCAAGGAATATTATTAACAGCATTTATTAAATATTTTTTTTCAGATCCTTCAACCTGTTCTTCGAAACCTCCCAATTAAAGAAGAAGAAGAGGAGTTTGACGTTTTCGAGATTGGTGCTGAGGGCGTCGTTTTGTGCACCGCAACTCAGGACGAAGTCGAGGTAACGGCATCCTCAATATCTCGAATTTTCTGTTTCGCGCGCTCCCCCCTCTCTCTCTCTCTCTCTCTCTCTCTCCTCTCTCTCTCTCTCTATCTCTCACCAAATATTTTTTTTAGGCGCTCAAACAAGCCCAAGAAACCGTCACTGGTAAAGAAGTAAAAGAAGAATTCGAAGTGTTCGACATCGACTCCTTTGGCGCCGTCTTCTGCGACGAAATTAAACAAGAGCTCGAAGCGAAAAAGCCGAGGATGTAATAAATGTTTTAGAAAGGTCATTTTCGAATTTTGCGAATAGCATAGTATTTTCAACGGATACACTCGACAAGGCCTATCGTTATCTGCAGGCCTCACACTCCCCGGTATGGCAGATCCGCATCTGCACTACCTCGGAGGCCGTTTTAGGAACGAATTTCCCGCACTAATGGTATTCCTACAACCTACCCTTATTTATAAAATCATAGTAAATACCGTTTTAAATGATTGGAAACGTACTGATAGCTTCATGAAATCTGTGCAACGGGTGGTTCTAGCTGATCGAAGTCAGAGAAAAGCGTATAAGATGTTTTTGCGGATTGTTGAAAATGTTTCTATAGAAAAAGGTAGTATTACGAACTTTTAGATTTTTAAGCTTTATGGGTTCAGGAGTTCACCGCAGTTGCGAAGCAGTGGGTTTTTGCAAAGGTTCTGTGATGTCGTAATTAGTAATAATACCGGCTTTCAAATTATATTCCCAGAAAAGACGAAAATCCAACCTAATTGAGCATTTAAATAGAACATATTGGGTCACGTAGGCTCACTAACGTGACGCGTTATAAGTCCGAGGCGGACGCTTCAGAGTTGGTTTGCATAAGTTTTCATTTCAGCCCAGAATTTAGATAAACTCAATAACGTGGGCTTACATGGGCAATAAATTTATAACGAATAGAATTGCCTAATCATTCTTAAAATTGCGCATTTGTAGCTCTTCTCGGAATCCGAATAAGCTGAAAGACCACGTTAAAGTAGGTTTATGAAGTTATTAGTACATTTCCAACCTTTTAAACGTGATTAAATATGGTTTTTATAAGTGGGCTAATTTAAGTCCAGGTCGTAGGAAAACTATTAGTGCGGGAAATGCGTTCCTAGATCGGCCTCCGAGGCAGCGCAGATGCAGATTTCACATCTGCCCTGCCGCGGAGTGTGAGGCCTGCAGATAACGATAGGCCTTGTCGACGGCGTCCATTTTCAACAGACTCTTATATTAATGCGCCGATTAGCTATTCCTCGCGATAACCACTGACCCATATCGATATCTTTAATGTGCTGATCGTTAACTTTTTTGAAATCTGCGTATCAGTGGCGACGCGTGGCAAACATCTGCCGCTTGATTAGGCGCCAATCCTGAGTGGGTGTCGTAATTGCTTCAAGTCTTTCAAGTTGCCGTTTTTAGTTTTTATTTGCTGTAATACTACTTATCTATTCTAATGCGAAAACTTTCTATTTTTTAGATAATGACAACGCTAATCGACAAAAACCTTGATGGCATCGCTTGGCTGAAGAGAAATCTGTTGGCTGTGTTGTGCCCTGAATTCTTGGATTTCCGAAAGCTGCCGTTGGAAGTGACGGTGTGTCTATGATTAAATATTAATACGTAAAGAAAAAGATACTAATACTACCGAATAAAGTGAGCACATTTTAGCACAACGCTATCGGTGTGATCATCGCCGATCTTCATCGCCACAAAGGAGACCTGGCCGATATTTGGAACCGGGATGCCGAGCCGGACGTGGAGATCGAATTCGAGGAATTGATGCAGCAGATCAAGGCGGATCGTGTCGATCGGGTGAGTGTTTTTTGAAACTAGATTTAGTATTTTGAAACTAATAACAACGTATTTTTCAGAGATTCCTCCTAACCGATTGGGGAGCGCCAAAAGACGACTACACATCGCTTTCCGAGGACGAGCGCAAGGTCTACTCCCATGTTCTACGGCACCTACGAAGGGATGAATTTGAAGAGTTCAGCGCTGATCACATGGTTGGTTTTGGAAATATTGGTATTTTTGTGAGGCGCTGAAACTTGGAATTTTAATAGATTGGTACAAATGCGTAGTACATAAGGTTATTAAACTAAATCTTTTCAAATATGTCCTTTTCAGTTCCATCTAGCCGCGTGGAGTTGGCGGGAAACGCTGCCGCTAGGCCACTTTGACCAGGCGCACCTCATGTGGTCGCCGAACGTCTCCAAGAATCGAGGAGGAAGCGGTAGGAATCTTTTTTAATTTTCAAAATCTAAAAAATATGTTTTTCCAACCCCGAAAACAAGTTTTTCTTTTTTTCAGTAGTAAAAACGGGAAAACCTATTTCTTGATCTCGATAGAGTACTGAAGAGCCCCTTCAAAATTAGGCCGTTTTCAGAAAACAACCGGAAGCGCAAATCAACGCACGTCTGCCACGGGAAAATGTTTCAAGCCCTGCCCGAAGAGGGCCTCGAGGACAGTGCCCCCTACTTGGGCCCATCCGTACTTCCCGAGGGCGCCAAATTCTACTGGGCCGACAAGAACCTTCGCGAGGACGTCCGGGCACGATCCGCCGATTCTGCACCACTCCTCATTCGGCGGCTCGTTTTGAAAGGTAGATTGTGATTGAGTAATTGGTAAAGAACACTCAAATTTGTGATATTTTCCTGGGGGCAAAGGTCCAAGGAAACATCATAAATCCTCCGTTTACCAAGGCTTTTTGACGATTTTCAAAGCCGATAACCTCCTTTTGCCAAAGCGTTTGACGATTTTCATAACTGCATTTTTGACCAAAAAATCAACATTTTTATGACTGTTTTATTAATTTCTAACAAACATTCTTATTCAAAGCAGTTATTGAACCAATTTATAGGATCTTGAATTAAGAATTTCAAGAATAATCTCTAGCAATAAAAAAAGCAAAAAAGCTATCAAAAAAACAATCTTACAATTTTAGGCCAAGAAAAGATGATCTCGGAAGCGTTCCTCTACGGACGGCACGGCGACGGCAACCAGTTCACCGTCGTCTCAGTCGGGAAGCGCTCAAAATCATGCTGCGGCTGCCCCTGGGACAAATGTGACACGTGGGAGATTGCTGTCGATGAGAAAACTGGAGAATACGTCGAATTCTACCCAAGGGATGATGAGGATGATGAAGACGATGATTTTTTGAATTCTTTGGAAGAAGAGGAAATCGTTAGTAATCGGGTATTGTTTGATGTTTTTGCTTGAAATTGACGTCAGAATTTGTAGTATAGCTGTTTATTGTAGTTAAATTAAATTAAAATGGACAATTTAATTATATTAATAATTATTATATTTTTTTTAGGAACGAAAACCTGCTCGACCAGCACCACTCACAGAAAGCGACGTCGAAACCGATTCCGATAGCGATTCCAACTCAATAGATGATGTGATATTTATTCCAACGGTGAGGATTATACTTTTATCGATAAATTAACGCTAATTTTTACCTTAAATGTTTTAAAATTAAATTTAGCTTAGTTTAAATAGAAATTTCGATAATAATCGTGATTTGGTTTGTTTTTGGAGCTTTAAATAAAACCAGAATTTTTATTGTAGCCGTTTCTGTTAAACTAATCAAGTTTAGCCGGAAACGTGATACAATATTTTTTTTTAGACGGAAAAACGCGCCAAGCCACCAACACCGATCGCAGAGAGCGACGTTGAATCCGACTCCGACGATGATGTATTCTACGACGCAATCGATGATGAGATCCAGATCAAGAGAATCCGGTTGTAATAACTTTATTTTCGTAAATTCGAACAGAAATTATGTTGTTTGTTGCTTCGTTTTTCTGTACGTCATGTGATTTATGGTTGCGAATATTATTTGTTGTCTAATAAAATATTGGGGATAACTTTTATGTGCTGCGGCTCGTTTCTGGGTGGTCTGGTTCTGCGCTTGCCGTCATACTTTCGCGGCTGCATTGGGACGACCGCTGAAAAAAGTAGATCGTTTGCTTGTAGTTCACCGTGATTAGGGCCGGAGCAGGCCACCATTTTTGCAAAACTAGAAAAAATTTCAAACCCTGGATTTTCCTTCGAAAAACCGCTAAAACCGATGCGCGCAACGGCCCGTATCAGGCCTCCTCGGCAAGGCAAGCCTTGTCGAGGGAGGCAAGAAGCGGCGGGTTTCTACGGCCGCCTGATAAGCGCACGGGCGGCGGTCCCGGGCTAAAAACACCAGCTTGAAATAGACAAGGGGTAGAGGTTATTAAACTTGAAATACAGTTTTACATATTCAGTTTTTTACTTCTGTTGCTAACGAACCATCGCTATTAGGCATTTACTACGGCAGCAAAGGCAGTCAAAAAACGTAGCAAGTTTGACGTTGTCTGCAAGCAACTTACAAAACTAATTCGATATCTGCGAATTGAAGAAACACAAATAATTACCACACTGTACAGGGTGACCAGTAGAAAGTGTATACAAAACTTTTGCCTCTAAAAATTGGCAGAAGCTGAACCCAAACTTTTCTGAAGCATAAAAAGAAAGATTATGAGTTAGATCATCGCATATTGATTGGGTTTTAAGTTGGCTTCTCTGTGCTTCTGGATAGAGCTTCAGAAGGGAGGCTCATTATGCGGTCGTGGGCCGCAGCTCCCATCGGCTTGCTATTGCAGCCTTAAAATTACACCCAATTTTTGTTGGGGCCATCGGCAGTTCATGAAATTACCTATTTCGGATGAAAACAATCCGAAGTATGTTTCGAAACGTTCGGAATACTGAAATCTCAAATCTAGATTTAATTTGACCTTAGTTTTTAAAATGAGCACGGTTTTTGGCAATTCAGGCTCAAAAACTGGCGAAAACGGATTAACGAGCTTATTAATTTTGATAATGATTGATACATTTATGTTAACAACCATCTTTGGGCAAAATTTGGGGCCTTAATAAACTCCCCGGACTTTTTACGAGCCAAACTAATCGGAACCTAGCCCAGCAGCCGATTTCTTGTTCCGACTAGGTCACCGTAGAAAAATTACCATAATTGTGCATGATATGGGCAGAAGGCTTCTTTACATTCTACAAAAATCTGAGCCCACTAAAGCACTCGGGGGCTTCAGGGCGGAACAAAGTATCCGACTTGGAGTTGCGGCCTTTTGGCGTGCTTTTTCTTCGCATTGAGCAACATTTTGGAAGCTGTATTTCTCACCCAACCGAAGTTACCTTCAGAACCTTTTGACACTTTGTTAGTATTACTGGTTTTGCTTACCTCCAATGAGCAAAAAGTTTTAAAAAAAACTTAAGAAATTTGTATGGCTCTTTTTATCAATGTCGAGTTGTATACACTTTCAACTGGTCACCCTTTAAATCAATTTTTCGAAAATGGCGTATTTGGAGCATTTTCGCGCTTTACAGCTTCACGGTTTTTTTAATCTGATTGTTTTACAGATTCTTAATAGGATATTTTTTTGGAAAACTAAACACTCATGAAACAGAACACGAAAAAGTCTCCTTGTTAGTAGCATTTTGCCTTACTGGGTGTCCCCAAAAAAAGCACCCCCCTCTAGCGGGAACTCAGTTCAGGATGATTTTTATACAATTCGAAAGCCCGCGAAAAAGCGAAAAAACAAGCGGGCTTCATTTTTTAAGATTCTTCTTATTCGTCCGATATTCAATGTTTTTCCAAAAAAAAACAGGTAGCTTGGCAATAAGAATCATCCGAGGTTTAAAAACTTTTACATCATTTAAATGCGCAACCGTTGCATGAAAATACGGCCAGCCGCGGCCGGCCGTACTTTTAGACATAGCTATCAAATAATGTAAATTTGGACAACTTCCCTGCAGGCAAAGCTCAAAGTAAACATCCATCGTTTTCAACATCGAAATGGAAGATCCTGAACTGCCAAAACTTGACATTTCGAAAAATATTTTTTTTAACTAATATGAAAGTTATTTTATTTAGCTCTTACGACGCTGGAAATTTCGGTATTTTTCGATGCTATGTAGGTAGGAAATATGCACTTTTGCTTTTAAGCAATTTTTCGCGGTGCGCAAGTCGTTAGAATGTTGTCATGATATGTCGTCCTTGATTAGATGCTTCGGCCGGCCGCGGCCGGCCGTCAGCTAATTTGCATAAGTTTACGGCCGGCCGCGGCTGGCCGTTCCGGAAAAGCCGCCGCCGGCCGGGCCGTGCCGCGGCCGTTTGCCATATCTGGGTTTTTGGAGGTGAAATTCGCGAATAAAAATACATAATAAAGAAAATGAACCCTCCTTGTTTGCTCGCCTTTTCAGGAGCTTT
This sequence comes from Mesorhabditis spiculigera, assembly GCA_958295435.1. NCBI lineage: Eukaryota > Metazoa > Nematoda > Chromadorea > Rhabditida > Rhabditidae > Mesorhabditis > Mesorhabditis spiculigera. Next base: position 4,506 of record CATQJA010001810.1, on the reverse strand, counting down.
CGATAGATACCTAAACGGCAAAAATCGGACACGACTGCGCGCCGCTAGAAGGGGTGCTGTTTTGCGCACCCGGTACTGTTAGGGGATTTAGGTTATGGAGTATACTAACAAAAATAGGAACCACAGTTCACGCACCATGGGTCCAATTCTTTTGGTGTTGATCTTCGCGAGCCCGAGGTTGATAGATAACTTTTTCTTTTCGTAAGCACAAACAGAAATATTGTTGTTTGTTGCTTTGTTTTTTGTACTCCACGTGTTGTGTTTCTATTGGGAATACTGTTTATTTAACTAATAAGGTATAAGGCAATATAATTTTGGGCTGCAAATTTGTCTGGGTTTTCCACTGTGACTACCAGGGTGCGATGTCCGGGGGGAAGCGTCATCGGGTCGTCCTCGGTCCGTTAAAAACTATAACAGGCATTAGTCAATTTTGGGTTGCCAGGATTGAACATTTGGTGAACGGATACAATTCGGATAAGCGGGGGGGGGGGAGTTTTAGGCGGGGAAACATTTTTTTTGGTCGGCCCTGGTGGGGATAGTAATCAAATATAAAATGTTTTCGCATTGTTTTTAGCAAAATTTAAGCCTATTTGAATCGGAAAATCTTTTTAAAAAGTTAGAAAAACGCTTGAAAAAGTCGAAAATTTGGTCATTTTTGGGCCGAAAAAATTGATTTTTGGACCTAAAATTAAATTTTTTAATTAAGTTTTGTAAAGTTTTTATGTTTCGGAATAGCTATGAACAATTTAGAAACACTTCCACTATTTATATAAAAAATATAGGCTCGGGCGGAAAAAAGTTCGGTTTCCCCCCGCCTAAAATCCCCCGCTTATCGGAATTGTACCGGTGAACGCGAAGAATTATATTTTTCCTGTTTCTCCCCAGTTGCACCGCTCATCGATGCAGATCGGCATGCAAACAGATTGGAGGGAGAGGTTTTTTGAGGGGCTGATCCAGCTCAAAATTTTGGTAATGTCTGTCGCCAGGCCTTGTGAGCACTTAAAACTCGAGGCCCTGATAAGGGGGCTGCTGTGTTGAAACAGCGATTAATCGCCTGTTAATTGTTCTTGTTATACCTTATGTACTTTTTACCATTTCCAGAGAATTGCTAAGCTGCCAAGGTTATTGAATCTAGCAGTCGTTTCAATGTCTCGGATGTTTTTAGAGATGCGAAAAACGAAACTAAAGCCAATCTTAAAAAAGCAATTTCCAACTTGGCAGAATGGAACACGGCGATTCTATTGATACGAAACACTAATACAACTGAATTCAAAAATTATCAAAACATTAGTGATCTTTGTTAGCGACTTTGTGAAAATGGTATTCCGGACGGTAAAATAACCTTAAAATTGTGTTGGGTTTTCAATAGTAAGTGGGTTTGAAAAAAGCTATAGTAGTTTATACTTTTGGGCGAGCGCTACACCCGGCTCCTATGGACGCTTTTACCCCTCCCGGCAAAGTGCTGTTTTTGCCTGTTTGATTGGCCGTGTTTGGTGTATTGCATTGGGGCTGCGTCTACCGCGCTGAGGGTCGGGAGTTCGGATTTTTGGGGGGGGGGGGGAACCACTGTGCCGATTTTCAAAGCGAAATTCGATGTCAAGCTGAAACCATCTCCTTGTAAACAACTTATGCAAGCCTCGTAACTGCCTTAAATCGAAAGCCAAGAAGTGATTCTACAACTCTCTACTCACTGTCGACAAATATTGTTTTTCCAAGAAAGCCCTCGACCCAATTCCTGAAACCCCACCGCCGCAAAACTTTGTTGTCTCAATTTTGACATAACAGTTTCCTGTTCCAAAAAGAAGCGCTTCTATGAATACCCGGCGCTGGCTTAGCGACCAGGTTCTGTGGTGGTTCTGCAGTGTTTCGATGGCATGTAGACCTTGTTTATTGCTTAACGACGATTGAGATGTTTACAATCCCAATGAGCTGTGAGTACAATTTTAGGCTACAGAATTACAAACATGGAAATTACGAGGGATCAGGTAATATAAAATCGACGCTAAAACATTAATGGATTTGTGAAAACTTATCTGGAGGGACTGGATTTGCACAATTTAACATTTGGACTAGCGATTGTATGACATGGCACAATTCAACAGGTCAGAATGATTTGTGCTTGGATGTTGCCTTTATGAGGGCGGAGGAAAAGAACTGAAGCGCTAATGGCTGCGACGCGCCGAAGATGATTACCGCGTGTCACCGCGGGCTGCCCTAGGATGACAGGAAAACGTTTGAATGAACCAGTTCCAGATGCGACCACCTAAAGTGCTTATAACCCTTTCATAATGTTGCAAACGTCTTGGCGCAGCTTCCACAGCGTCTGGAATAGCGTAAGGGTCTTCGAGGCGAGCTATTTCATCCTAAATGACATGTACATGTCTCTCAATTAGAAGAGTATCTCAAAATCATCGTTTTTCTAATATTCTGGACGAGCATAGACTATTCGAACAAAAATGTTTACGTTTTCTGTATGCTCATGTATTAAACAGCCATTTACAGGGCGTCTCCCTCCCTCTAGCGGTCCGCAGAACTGTCAAAATATCGTATCGAAAGCTTTCGTCGAGCTGAGGAAATATTTCTCTCTAATTTTGGAAATTCCCGAATTATCAGCTCGATTTTTGTCATTTTTTATGCAAAAGTTACGCATTTTTCTCCAAAAACTCAATTTATTTAGCTTCGTCCAAGCTGTGTCTTCTCAAATGGCTGTCAAAAGCTATTTTGGGAAGCCAGCAAACGTGTAAAAAGTGCAAGACGGGAGGTTTTGGTAAAAATCCTCTGCGTGGGAAAAGCAACAAAGGTTCGGCCCGTTCCCCAAAAATCTTAGTAAATGAAAGAAAAATTCGGGAATTTCGAAAATCGGAGAGAAAATAATTCCTCAGCTCGTCGAGAGCTTCCGATAGATACCTAATCGTAAAAATCACGAACGCGGACCGCTAGAGGGGGCCATTTTTGGGACAACGGTTGAATATGAACGAAGCATCCGGACCGAATTAGAAGTAGAATGATTTCTTTTTGCTTTTTTTTTGCAATAGCCTCAGCATGCTCTCTAGATGCAAACTAATGCCTCAGATTTCGTTATTTTGAATTTTATAAGTTTTCGGAGCCTCTTTTGGGCCATTTTTTGCCTAGTAAATGCTTTATAGCGTCTCCTCGGCGATCGGGCGGCGCTAGTTTGATACATCATTCGAGGCAAAATTTTCTTGGGCATCATTTCTACAGCAATGAACGGACCCGCCCAATCGCCCAGTTCCGGACGAAACGGAAAAACTGTTTTGTGTACGCAATACACCTATGTTCCGGGCATTTTCGTGTTTCGCGATGTATTAGAGAGATGATCCGGTTTACGTTCATTTGGCATAATTTTCATTTGGCATAATGTTATTTGGCATAATTCGCTTGTCACTTCAAGAATTCCCACAACAACAATTGGCAGTTTCTCAAAAAAATGGGTGCCTATCCAGTTCGGATCGATGTCAAGTACGAAGAGATGCGTCAACGCGGTTCGAAGTAGGATCGAAGAAGTCCGAACCCCCGCTGGTCATATTCCACCCAGCAGCGTCTTTGTGCTTGTTTTTGTCAACCTGTGATGCTGTGCAATATGAATAAACAGATTAAATTATGCCAAATAACACTATGCCAAATAACGGTATATCAAATGACAATTATGCCAAATGAAAATTAAACCAAATGAAAATTATGCCAAATGACATTCAAATTCAAAATCAAAATCAACTGTCACACAGCGGCCCGGCTCCTAATAAAACGTCCGGTAGCTTTGGAAAGGAGGGAAGACCGCAACGCGGGCGATAGACGCGTCGCGCAATTGCGAAAGCAGGCCTGCGCAGCTAAATACCGGTTGCTATTCCGCGCATCCGCACGCAACGCGCGAAAAACACGCACAATACGCCCTTTCCCTTGAACCATCTGGACCGAACCCATGGGCGGTTGTGGTCACCAAATGATCCCCATACGAAATTAGGTATCGACATATATTTGCAAAAGATTCTATCAAGTAGTTCTCGAGAGAAGTTTTCTAGGTTTTCAACTTTAATGCCCATTTAAACCCGAAAAATTAATTTTTGAAACGTTCAAAAGTATGCCACCCTACTAATTCAACCATGCTCTTTCAGTTGGAGTCCAAAAACCCGAGTCGAAAAAATTGTTCGGGTTTGTCGCAAACGGCCTTTTAAAATTGATTGGGTGAGCAAACGGCATGCTTACGTTTCCGAGGATAATCCCCAGGTCGTTCGGATCAGGCATTGGAAAGCTGCTCTCTATCTTCCCCTCCCCGACATCTTCACACTGGGTATTGAACAGATATTTTAGCATGTTGGTGCTTTTTGGCTCGATAATCGTCACGAACTCAAGCCCAACAGGGAGATGAGATGTCTCGTCCTCATTCGAAATCGTTTCGAACCGGTCCTTCAGCCTCAGCCCTCCCTGGAAAACCATGTGTGAAGCAAGCATGTTTTCGTTTATAAGGTTATTTTGCCCCTCCCCCAT